>JAABOM020075238.1:0-34576 GCA_011800125.2 Solanum clarkiae | reverse complement strand
TAGGTCATTGTTCATCTGATTTGGTTGATTCAAGAGCCTAACTCGTATATTTTATTCAAGAGGAACATCGTGGAAGTGTTAAAAATTAATTTTGGCACAACGCTTGAGGTAAAATTTGTGGTTTTCTGCTGAATATTATTGTTGCTTGTCAAAAACTTTGAATATTAACATCTTTATTGTTCAAGATTTAAATTTAATAATATTTTAGTCCAAATTGAAGGTCTTTCCAAGGAGAACGTCATAGTATGATCAGATTCTCTAGATTTTGCTGTATTTTAGGGTAAATTTTTGAAATAGCTACTACCATATTGGTATTATTTATCGAAAATATTGAATGGTGATTTTTTGGTCATTTTGAATCGGATTTCAGTAAAATCTTGGTCTAAGTTGAAGGATTTTTCAATCTTAACATCGTGGTATAATTGGATTCTACTGATTTTACTGTATGTTGGAGAAACTTTATAAAGAAACTATTGGAAAGATAAAGTTTTTGTTAAGAAATATTTTTTTGGGCTATTTTTTTTAATTGATCTGAGCCTCATTTTGAGCTTAATTTCATGTTATAGACTCGGACAAGTGTAGAGGTGGTTTTATAGGGGTTATTTTAGGATTTTGGGTGTGGACCCCATTTTCCCCATTTTAGTCGCCATAAGCCTTTTCTCACATTTTTTGAGATTTTATACAAAAAGTACTGTGTTAACATTGTGGTTTATGTTTTGAAAACTGAGCACCATTTGGAGGCAGTCTAGAAGGAGAAAGCTTGGGTGGACTAAGCTAGAGTACTCGTATTCATCCTCTAGGTAGCCTAGTGTCACAGACTTAGAGCTTTGCCAAGTCTTCCGTGTGGCACTACTCGATTTTCTCACGATTCTTTCATGATCTTGCATGTACTAGTGAGACTTTAACTCTTGATCGCTAAGGGAACGCAAAATTAAGAAGACAAGACAACTTTAGAAAGAAGACTCTTTAAAACACTTGGAAGATTACTACAACTTTCTTGGATGGTTTGTACAAATGGGTGACCCTCCTATTTATACTACTACCTAGGGGCCAAAGTGTAATTAATAATTACTTACAAGTCCCTCACTTATTTACATTTTAGTCTCCTATCTAGAATCTTCCGTACTAATCTAGAGAGAACTAAAAACTACGAGATATTTCTATAGAATTATAGAATCTTCCACGATCCTCCTTCAAGCTCCACATATGGCTAGAATCTTCCACACCTCTCTAGAGAGTTCCATACATCTCTAGAGAGTTCCAAACATCTCTAGAGTCTTCAATACATATCTTGAGAATTCCACACTTCTCTAGAGTCTTCAAAGGAACTTCAAGAGCTATCCACAATGTTTTAGAGTATTCCAAAAACCTCTCCAAGTCTTTAGTTTCTTCTCCTTGACTCTAGATTCTTCCTCACTTTTAGGAACAAGTGGCGGCCCGCCACACTCTCCTCTACCTGATGTTGCGACGTCCTCAGCGCAACGCTGTTGTTGGAACTCCCTGTCTCCACGTTTGGACTGCCGCATGTCTTCGTGCCATCCCTTTTTGGTCTTCTCTGGAGTTCACTCCCTTTCTGTGCCCGAGGAGTACTGTTGCAATTGGTTGTCCTTTCTCCCTCTTGGCTTCCTTCGATGGCTTCTCTTCGGACGACCTTTCCTCTTAGCTGGCGTGGAACACGACAATGGCTTTTTACCCTGGAACCTCTCCACAAGCCGCAAGGCCGACAACTAAACTTGGCCCCCTAACTTGGGCATCTACACTAAGGGCACCATGCAGGAAACTCCTTCCTCTAAGACCATGAGTTGTTGGAGGTAGGGGTCGATCACCACATGGTACTTTCGGAAAAATTCCTGCCCAAGGATGATGTCGAAGATGTCTATTGGGGTAACACAAAATTGGACTTGCCATGCCATTTACCCAATGCTATATCGACTCCCTGAGCAGCTCCACGTATAGGAGTGATTAGGGCATTGACCGTCCTAAGTTGCGCAATTCTTGGGTTATATTTCAGCCCAAACTTGGTTGTCGCAGACAATCACAATGTTAGCCTCTGCACCCATGTCAACCATGGCATGAGAGGGATGCCCATTGATAGTGATGTACACGTATTGCGCATGACACTCCTTCAGCTTCTTTGTTTGCCACATGATAAATCTACATAGCCCAATCATGCCTACCTGGGTCATGTCTGAATCTTCCCCCGATCTGGGTGCTTCTTTCTGTGCCTTCTACTCCTTTCGTTCCCGCAGTATGGCACTAAGGCTCTTCAGTTTGGGGCAATTCTTATAACTATGCGGCCCCCCGCATATGTAACACTTAAGGTCGTTCTCGGGCTGTGCCTTGCCCTCTCCACTGCTTTGTTGCCGAACCTTCTGTTACAAGGCCTACAAGTGTCATAATGCTTGAGATGTGGAAACCAACCCCTGCCTTTGCCACCATCTACCCCACCTTGTTCATGAATACCATCCAAGCCTTCCCCCGGTCTTTACCTCGCCTGTCATGTCGAGAGTCCGTCAAAGCCTCTGCCTGTGTGATGGCCTCGTCAATGGTCCTAACTTGTCGGTATTCTAGCTCTGTCCTGGCCTAATTTTGTAGGCCGCCCGAAGTGGGACATCATATCATCATACGTGAGGTTGGGGATCTGTAGCATAAAGTAGTAAACTCCTTCACGTAGACCTTTATGCTACCCGTCTGCCTCAACTCCCTGAACTTTTGCTTCGCCTCATAGATGATGTTGTCCGAGAAGAAGGCCTTCTTGAACTCGCTCTTGAACTGGTCTCATATGTCGATGGCTCATAGCCCCTTCCCTGTCTTTGACTCTTTTCGTTTCCACCATAATATGGCCATCTCCGTCAGTTACAACATCGCTGTGCTGATCTTCGCCTCATCGTTCCTCACCTTGTTACACTTGAAGTAATTGTCCAAGAGCAACAAAACGTTCTCCACCTCCTGCGCGTCTCGGACGTCTTTGAAGACAGGTGGCTCAGGACCTCAATCTTTGCCTCCGTTTCTCTAACAATCCCTACGCATCTCCCATAAACCATACCCTCCTCGAGTGCCTCATCCTTGTACTCATAGCCTCTATGGTCGCGCCTATGGTATTCTTGGTTACGCTCATAGCCTATATCTTGCTCAGTGGCTCCATGAGCCGGCACTCTAAGGAAGTGATGTTCTCCCTTATCTCGTACTCCGTTGCCTGACGTTTGCCCAACTCCTTCTGGATGTTATCGTTCTCATCAAGGGTGAACTCCTCCAATGTCTGGAACTTTCTATTGAACTGATTCAAGCGCTTGCCCAAGAACTCTACTACTTGCCTGGAAGCATCCACCCTTGCGAGCCATCCTTTGTCGAGCGTGAGAATGGTGAGATCTTCGCCTCGTTTATCGTCACTCAACTCAGCGGTCGAAAGTGAGTGGGTTGTTATGGTCTCGCCTAGTGTTGGTCCGACTGGCACATTCTCAATCTTCCTGGAGCGTTTCTTTCCCTTTTATTTCTTGCCAACATCCATCATAATGTTGGCAGTGCTGGTGGCATATCCTTCACTTGCCATGCTTCTCTTAGTACTAGCCTTGCTATAATACCACTCTGTCACAGACTTAGATCTTTGCTAAGACTTCTATGTGGCACTAGTCAATTTGCTCACGATTCTTTCACGATCTTGCAAATACTAGTAAGCCTTTAACTATTGATCGCTAAGGGAACGCAAAATTAAGAAGACAAGAGAGCTTTAGAAAGAAGACTCTTTAGGACACTTGGAGGGTTGCTATAACTTTTTTGGATGGTTGGTGCAAATGGGTGGCCCTCCTATTTATACTACTACCTAGGGGCCAAAGTGTAACTAATAATTACTTACAAGCCCCTAACTTATTTACATTTTAGTCCCCTCTCGAGAATCTTCCATACTATTCTAGAGAGAACTAAAGACCACAAGATATTTCTATACAATTCTAAAATCTTCCACGATCCTCCTTCAAGCTCCACATTGTCTAGAATCTTCCACACCTCTCTAGAGATTTCCACACATCTCTCGAGAGTTCCACACATCTCTAGAGTCTTCCAAATATCTCTAGAGAATTCCACATTTCTCTAGTGTCTTCCAAGGAACTTCAAGAGTTATCCACAATGTTCTATAGTCTTCCAAAAACCTCTCCAAGACACTAGTTTCTTCTCCTTGACTCTAGGCTGTCACACTAGGCTTCCCTATGTCCTATGCTAAGCTGAAATGTGTAACTATTGTCTGAATATTGTTGGAAACTATGGCCTTAAAGGTTGTTTATGCGAGATTGAGGTTGTAATTCCTATTTGAGCACATTAATGACCATTCTATTATTGTACTTGGATTAAGTGTTGTTTTGCTTTAAATGAATATGTTAAAGGCAATAACTCTTGAAATGATGTTGTTAAGGGCTATAACTTTGCCAATGAATCTGGTAAAGATCGAGAAGTTTGGAGAGAGCACAATAAAGGTTAAATGGGTGATTGCACTGTTAGACTGACATGTAATACTATATGGATATCTATTAAACCTGTTGAGCTGAAACTTGTTGTATCCTAGAAACTTGATAATCCGTTATACTTTTGACCAGTAGTCGAGATTTTGTATGGTATCCTATTTGTGCATTCTGTTCTTGGTTCTACAAGTTGACGTTTTGGCCCTTAGCCTAGGCTTAGGCTAGTGATTCCCCAGACATGCATTATTCAGAGCTGATAGTTGTTATCAATATATGGTGTGACTTGAGAGGTGTAGATCCTTGGAGACTATCTTTGACTTTGACCAATCATTGTTGTTCCAGGACACTTTTAGTGAGAATCAGTTGGCTTTTAGGATCTTCTACACTCTCCTTTCTAGTTAGCTATCATTGTATCCCAATACTAGCCTACGTATATAGTTTTGGCTTGAATTGGTATTTTTATTATTCGGGGTCTGTATTTCTTTATTTTGGTCTATAATAGCTCTGTACAGTTGACTTCTAGGCTTTGAGATAGGCGATCTTTGGACTGTATTACTATTATTAAGCTATATTCACACATAGTTTGCTAGACAGGTCCCTTTGGTTATTAGGTTAGCTTGCCTTTAGGCAGGATACAGCAGGCACCATCATGACCTGTAATGTCGGGTCATGACTAGTTTGGGGGATCCATTAGTCTCATCTGTACAAAGCTATTATCTAGTAGATTCCGACGTCTATGAATTATCTTTAGGAGGCTACAACATGTTTACAAAACTCTTTATGTTTGATTTTGTTCATGCAGTTCTCTCTGTTGGTTCCTTGGAATATGACTGTTTCACTCATTCAAAGATATGCCGCGTAAAAGTCAATCTCTGGGAAAAGTCGAGCATACGCCACCAGTTACCTATAGGGAGCTGCCCGATACTCCATTTGTGATTACTTCTGAGGTGTAGACAACTATTGGTCAATTGTTAGTAGCACTTGGCGGCATTCAATAGGGCCCAACACCAGCCCTGATTACTTTATTACAACCTCCAGCCCTAGTTCCTTCATAATTAAATTAAATTGGAAATAGACTCCCTAGCTACGAAAAGTTTTCGTCATAAATATTTTTTCGAAAAATAAGTTAATTTCTAACTCATATTTTCATGTTTGGATGGTGAGTGAAAATATTTTTGAAAAAATAATTTCTACTATTTGGTTAGTAAATGAGAATATTTTTTTAGGAAAATAGTTCCTGATATGAAGATATTTCATAATTTAAAATATTTTCTAAAAGTAAATATTTAATTTCTTTTTTAATGAGGGGTAGGGGCTTGTAAGAGGTTTGTGTTTGAGGGGGGAGGGGGTAGGAGTTAGAGATACGCATGGTGTAGACAAACAAATAATTTTTTTAAAAAACTTCGAAATAATTTTCAAAAATAAATTTTAAAATTGCTTTGTAAGGGGGTGGGGAGTTCAAACTAGGGGGAGGGGGGCACAATGGGTGGGATAAGAAATGAGTATTTCAATTTTGATTTGTTCAAATAAACTTTTAAATATTTTGGGGAAGGGAGAGGGTGGTCCATTGGAATGACCCTTTTGGTCATTCCTGTGCTTTTGCATATATATCGTCGGTCGGAGCACTTCTATAGCAACATTAGGACATTTGTGACTTGTTCACACTGATGGTGCGGCTGTCCGGTCATTCCTTTGAAAAATATACAATTTTCTGTGTTAGAAGGCCTATTATAATTGGAAAATGAACTTTTAGGTAATGTCCTAGCAAATGATCTCAAAATAAAATTTTGTGACGATTCCATCAGCTCCAGAATGGTTAAATTAGACTAAAACTATGGTTGACTCATGAGCTATGACTTTCTTTACGAGTTTAAACCAATTTTGGCAAATCCAATTCAGAAATAGGCAAAAAGTTGACTTTAGTGAAAAATATTGGAAAACATGGCCAGATGAGAATTTTGCTGGCATGGTTAGCTCTAAGACGTCGAGTTTGGCCAAGTATGACCATTCATTTGATACTAGCTTTCGAATGCAATTTTACCCACTCAATTCTTTTCGTTAAAAGTTATATATAAGGAAGTGGAACCCATATCAGATCGTAACGACCTCTGGTGGAAATTTCATCTGTGTCATTGGATATGGAACGTCGAAATTAGTGTGGTTACTTAGTTGGTTTGTGAAATTCCATGATCTGAAACATCAAAAAATAGGTTGGATGAATGTTGAAGTGAGAGATGATGTGGTTGAACCACCTCGCTCCACGTAGTTGGATGTGGTGGTGCCACGTTGTAAAGGATGTGGTAGCATATATATATATATATATATATATATATATATATATATAGCACTTTACATCTCATTTTTTAGGTGATTATTTATTCAATTTAGGTGATTCAAATGGTTAACTTATGCATTTTCTTGAGTGAATCATCATAAAAGTGTCGAAAATAGTTTGTGGCATGCTGTTCCAGCTAATTTGGTGGACTTTTGTTGTATATTATTTTTAATTGTCAAAATTTTTGAATATATATATATTTCTCGTTCTGGATTGAAATTTAATGAAATTTTCATTAAAACCAAAGATCTTTCTGGGGAGAACATCATGGTGTTATCAAATTCTATAGATTTTTGTGCATTCTAAGGTAAATTGATGTATTAGCTATTTCCATATTGGTGTTTATCAAAAATTTTGAAATGTGGTTTCTTGGTCATTTCAAATCGGATTTTGTAAAATCTTGGTCTAAATTGAAGGACTTTTTGAGTCAAAATGTGATTCTTGGCTTGTTTTATTGTTTTGTAGTCATAGTTTTGCATAGTTTGCTGAACAAGTCGCCTTGGTTATAGGGTTGGCTTGCTTGTAGGCAGAATATAACAGGCGCCATAATGACCTATAGTGTGGGGTCATGATAAGTTGGTATCAGAGTGTGGTTTATTGGTCTTATCTGTGTAGAGCTAATATCTAGTAAAGTCCTACAAATAGGTGCGGAGAAGTCCATGACTTATCTTTACGAGGCTAAATGATATTTAGGAAACTCTTTGTTGTTGATTTTGTTTATGTAGTAGTGTCTGTTGCTTCCCTAGAATCTGATTGTTTCATTCATTCACAAATATGCCCTGTAGAAGTTAGTCTTCGAGTATAGTAGGGAGTGCACCACCATTTCCTCGTAAGGAGTATCCCTTAAACAACATTGAGCAGTGACAGGATGTCTCGACTCCTCCATAGCTGGAGGTACTAGCTCCCCCACAGTCCCCAACCACTTTTCGGATTATTATTGCGGTGCAGGCTACTATTGGTCAGTTATTATTAACAATTGGGGATAATTAGTAGGTCATGGCACCAGCCTTAGTTCCTCCATTATAGCCTCCATGCCATGCCCCGACAGAGCATGCTGCTCCTGAGGCTCCAACTGCACGACCAGAGGGAGAAATACCTTTTGTCACGATATGAGCCTACGACCTAGACGTGACATGGTGAATGAGAAGTCCGAAGAAAACCCTAACAAGCCTCTTGATAATAACAAGCACATATCCTTGGTTACAGAAGTAAAATGAACATCAACAAGAATCAAGTGTAAAAAGGGAAGCGGGACTAAGGGAAATCTTTCAAATACAGAGAAACATAAAAAGAGTCAAGCTCAAAGCATATACAAACATAGTATCCAACAACACCTCTACTTTATAATGGAGTGGGGCCAAGACATTCCCTGGGCTCACCCTCATAGTAGCAAATATTCAAGATAAGAAATAAGTCTCGGCATAACAAGAAATAAGTAGATATTGTCCTCGGAATTGAGGACTCACCAAATCTTTTTCCGAAGTACCAAACTAGCCACGCGGTGAGAGGATGATCAAAAAGAGTTCTGGTTACTACATGTTTTAATATACTATATATGCGAAATGCGATGCAACAATGATATAAGCGCGAAATGCGATGCAACAATGATATAAGCTATCATATTGAAAATGCATATATATAGGCAATGGATATAATCTAAATATGATTTGTATAAGTAATGCTTGCAAATAAACATGCATACCAAACATTTATCTCGCATAGTACGTCATACATATGTGGGAGGAGAACTTAACCAACATAGACCTAGTGAGCTACTACTTGGCATCTAAGGCATGACAACCCCTAGGTAAGGTGATCGAGGCATGTCACCCCCTCGCCAAGGTGATCAAGGAATGTCACCCCCTCGCCAAGGTGTGGTCTACTTGCCAAGGTAAACTATACATAATAATATGAACAATTCGAGGCATGTAAACACCCCCCCTCGAAAAGGTTAGGGGTAACTAGATGGATCCGTTAGAAACCACAAAAGGGATAATATATATAATCCTTTGTGGCACATAGTTTATAGACTAAAGACTTTCTATAAGGACCACTTGAGTCGAGCCGCTATGTTAAGCCTCAATCGTTGCTAAGTCTAATCTCACGGAATACTTGAAATGGTCATAACTTGAATAACTTGGAAGAAATATGACATAACTAGCTCATAAACATGCTTGACCTCTAATAGTGAGTGTAACTTAAACATGAGAGTAAATAATCATACATGACCCCTTGTCTTGACATGAATGGCTCACAAGAGTTAAAATCTTGAAATAGGGCTCAACTTGATACTTGTAAAATCATAGATACTTATCAGGAATTCAATACATGCTTGACAGTCCTTAATAATCATGAAGTCCCTTGACTTGTAAACCATGTAAACAACTTGAGAATTCTTTCCATGTAATTTCATCGAACACATGGTGGGCTAATGACACTTGTTTAAAATTATGCAAATCAAGAGTATAACAATATGAGTAAAAATCAATTCAAAATCAACCACTAATATGTTAAAGTTGTACGATATCACTTTGTTTAAATTTGACTAAGTATGCAGTCGGCTAATTTTTAGCTACAAATTGTTAGGTTGTTAAGTTTGTTTTCTGTTATTGTTTTCCTAGTAGCAGATAGTTGTTCCTAAAGTTTAGGAGAGTTGGGTTAGTGCAACTTATTAGTGGTTTAGTTGTTTTTATGAGTCTATCTCTATTATTTAAAAGGTCATTAACAAATAATAAAAAACATTAAGCATCATCAAGATTTTTTTCTTGAAAGCTTCCTCTGATGGCAGATTCTTCTATTGAACTTATTGTTTTCATAAAGTTCATCATTTGGTATCAGAGCCAGGTCGTTCTTTCAAAAATCACTTGTTGTAGCTTTTCCCTGTGTGTTTTGGTTTTCCTTTCTTTCTATTAAAAGAATGATAGACCTACAAGATGTTGGCAGTATGAAAAAGCTCAACAACAACAACTACAGTACATAGTCCACTTGCATAATATCTTATATGCAAGGGCAAGATCTGTGGGAGGTTGTGAATGGCAGCTATGTGACACAACCAGAAGTAGAAGATGCATACGACACATTGCGTAAGTGGAAGATACAAGAATGGAAGACTATGTTTGCTTTGAAGACAACAGTGGAAGAGGATGTGCTAGAGCACATATGAGATTCCACCACGCTAAAGCAGGCTTGGGATACATTTCGCCAATGTTTTTCAAAGAAAAATTATACAAGGCTCCAGCTCTTAGAGAGTGAATTACTCTCAATAGTACAACACAACATGACAATTGCATAATACTTTCATAAAGTGAAGATGCTATGTCGAGAGATTTCAGAATTAGATCCACAAGCTCCAATTGGAGAGTCCAGGATGAAGCAGATCATTATCCATGGTCTAAAGCCTGAATATAAAGGCTTTATTGCTGCTGTACAGGTATAGCAAAATATTTCGTCACTTGGGGAGTTTGACATTTGTTAGCAGGTCAGGAAGCCTTCGCACAGCAAATGAGTGGAGTTTCACAAAAAGGAGTGGAGGAAGCGCTCTACGTCAACAAAAAGCAGGGGGAACTCCAAGTAGTATAATGCAAGTGGTTAAAAAAGAAATAATGATAAGGCAAAAAATCATCAGGGAGAGGGAAGCTATTGTCCAGAGGGAGATTCAATGAATCAATGGGGCAAAAACAAGAGGTTTGAAGGGAAGTGCCACAACTGTGGAAAGAAGGGCCATAAAGCAAAGTTTTGTTGGTTCAATAAAAGTTGGTTGAGAGCAATGCTGCTGCCACTTCTAGACAAAAGGAAAACAGGGAAGATGTCTGGGATGCAGAAGCACTCTTTGCCATTGAACAAGAGGAGTTGGCCTTTAAGTAACAACCTCTAAGAAGATTGACTACGAGAATGATTGGATTGTTGATTCCGAATGCTCAAACCATATGATTGGCGATAAGGAGAAGCTGCAAAATCTGTCTGAGTACAAGGGAAGCCGTGAGGTGGTGACAGCCAATGACACAAAATTATCGATAGCTCACATTGGTAAGGTTGTAGTGTCTCCAAATAATGGTGCTAATCTGATGCTGCTCCAAAATGTGTATCATGTACCAGGTATGAAGAAAAATCTTCTTTCGATAGCACAATTAACATCTTCAGGTCACTTTGTTCTATTTGGTCCGCAAGATGTAAGGATATTTCATGATTTGGAGATTAAAGAAGAGCCAATAATGAAGGGAGAAAGATTGAGTTCTGTCTATGTAATGTTGGCAGAAACCGCATATATAGACAAGAAAAGGAAGAATGAAACGACAGACTTGTGGCATTTGCGGTTGAGTCACTTTAGCTACTCAAAACTTAGTGTCATGATGGAAAAGTAATGCTGAAGGGTCTTCCTAAACTTTCAGTAAGGACAAATGTAATTTGTGCAGGTTGTTAGTATGGTAAATCGCATGAGTTGTCATATGAGGAATCAAAATATAAAGCCAAAGAACCATTAGAATTAATTCATTCTTATGTGTTCGGACCTGTAAAGCAAGAGTCTGTAGGTGAGATGAAATATATGCTGACATTCATTAATGATTTTTGCAGGTATGTGTGGATTTATTTTTTAAAGGAAAAATCAGATACCTTTTCAAAGTTCAAAGAATTCAAAAAGGTTGTTGAAACAGAAGTTGGTAAGAAAATTCTTTGTCTGTAAACTGATAATGGTGGGGAATATACTTCATATGAAATTTCTGACTTCCTTCGAGAGTGTCGAATACGTCATCAATTCACATGTCCAAACACATCACAACAAAATGGTGTAACAGAAAGAAAGAAAAGACACCTAGTAGAAATTCGTTGAAGCATGCTTTACGCGAAAAATGTCTTGGGACAATTTAGGGAAGAAGCTATGAATACTGCAACTTATGTGATCAACAGACTTCCGCAACAATGGTTATGTTTTCTCCCACCCTTCAAAAAATTATGGAATAGGAAACCTTCAGTCAATTATTTTCGTGTTTTTGGGTGTGTATGCAATGTGTTTGTACCTAATCACTTACGTAGCAAGATGGACAAAAGTCTATTAGGTGTATCTTTGTAGGGTATGACAGCCAAAGAAAAGGGTGGCGTTGCGGTGATCCCAAAACTGGGAAGTGTAACCCTTCTTGGAATATAATATTTGATGAAGCTTCTTCATGGTGGTCTTCAGATAAGGAACTGATGGAAGATTTAGTGTTATAAAAGATGTATTGGGCTCGTCTCATATCCAATTGAGTATAGATGAAGCTGAAGACGAAGCTAATGAAGATAATGGTGAAGAAGGTGTGACTCAAAATCCTTGGCAAACTGGTTTGCACCAACAGCCAAGTGAAGAAGGTGAGTTAAATGGAGCAAGCACTCCACCTACACTTAGAAGTTCAACAAGGATTAGAAACCAAAATTCCAAGTGTACCAATGCTGCCATAGTAGAAGAATAAAATAAAAGAGAACTGGAAATTTTTGAGGAAGCATCGCAAAATCTGGAATGGATTAAAGCTATGGGGGAGGAAATTGCTGCACTAGAATTGAATCAAACTTGGGAGATCATGGCAAAGCCAAAGGATGTCAAGCCTATTTCTTGTAAATCGATTTACAAGATAAAGCGCCAGACAAATTGATCGATTGAAAAGCACAAAGCTTGTCTTGTAGCCCGGGGTTCTTCTCAGTAATATGGACTAGATTATGATGAAACATTTAGTTCAGTGACAAAGCATACTACAGTTCGAGTTCTACTTGCGCTTGCAGCTATTATGGATTGGAGGTTAAGGCAGATGGATGTAACAAATGCATTCTTGCATGGAAAGTCGGATCGGGAGATCTATATGTGTTAACCAATATGTTTTTAGAGAAAAACTCATCCTGAGAATGTATGTAAGCTTTGAAAGGCTCTCTCGGATTAAAGCAAGCATCGAGGGCATAGTATGGTAATATTTCTGAATTTCTTATTCAAAGTGGTTATTTAGTAGCACCATCAAATTCTAGTCTGTTTGCGAAAGACTTGCAGAGAACTAGCTATTGTGCTAGTATATGTGGATGATCTAATCCTAACAGGAGATTGTGAAGAAGAAGTTCTCCAAACTAAGAAGAATTTGTCAGTCCGCTTCCAAATGAAGGAACTCGGACAACTCAATCATTTTCTTGGCTTGGAGGTTGATCATAATGAAGAAGGAATCTGGTTGCATCAACAAAAATACTCCAAAGATCTCTTGAGGAAGTTTGGGATAGTCAATTGCAAACCAATCTCAATACCACTAGTGCCAAATGCTAAGTAGTGCTCTCCCGAAGGGAAAGACTTGGAAGATGCAACAATGTATCGACAATTGGTGGGTAGTTTGATCTACTTAACTTTAACAAGACCTGACATCTCTTATCCAGTTAGTGTTATGAGTCGGTACATGCAAAATCCAAAGAAGTCTCATTTGGAAGGAGTTCACCGAATCTTGAGATATTTGAAAAGTAAACTATGGCATTCTGTACAGAAAAGGTGAAGACTACAAGTTATTTGGTTATTGCGATGCGTACTATGCAAGAGATCATGATACTCGACCCTCGACTGTTGTTATGTATTTATGCTTACATCCGGAGCAGTCTCATGGTGCAGCAAAAGGCAGCCAATTGTGTCTTTATCAACAACAGAAGCGGAATATCGAGCAGCAGCAGTTGCAACTCAAGAATGTACAATGCTCATACGGTTGATGAAGGACTTACAACAGTCTGTGGACTATGCAGTGCCTTTATACTGTGATAATCAGTCAGCAACTTGCTTGGCTGAAAATCTAGTATTTCACGCAAGAACTAAGCATGTGAAAATACATTATGATATTATCAGGGAGAAAGTCATGCAAGGAGATGTTGCGTTGCAGCATACTAAACAGAACGTCAAATTGCAGACTTGTTCACAAAAGGTCTAACGGCCAACAAGTTGGAAAGTTTCTGCCAGTAGCTAGGCATTGTTAAGAATGGAAGTTGATGTCCATGAAGGGTGTTAAATTTGTACGACATCACTTTGTTTAAATTTGATTAAGTCTGTAGTAAGCTAATTTTTAGCTACAAATTGTTAGGCTGTTAAGTTTTTTTTACGTTATTGTTTTCCTAGTAGCAGATAGTTGTTCCTAAAGTTTAGGAGAGTTTGGTTAGTACAACTTGTTAGTGGTTTAGTTGTTTTATGAGTCTATCTCTTTTATTTAAAGGGTCATTAACAGATAATTTAAAAAATTAAGCATTGTCAATATTTTTTTCTTGAAAGATTCCTCTTACAGTAGACTTTTCTATTGAACTTATTGTTTTCATAAAGTTCATCATAATATTGTGGTAAAACCCCAATTTGGGTATCATGAATCCATATCAAAAGTTCATCATAGTTCATAGTTTTCAAAGTTCAAATCATGTATAGTCTCAATGGACATAGATCAACTCATGGAGTAAGTTTAAAGTAAACATTTATGCATATTCAATCAATACTTGATAAAACCCAACATAATTTATGTTCATATTTCACAATTCAAAGTTACCCATAAGTAATACAATTGAAATAATGCAATTTTCATAAAAAGAGAAGATGGGGCTCTGTGAATGAAAGGACCCATGGATGAAGTCCCACATACATCAAACTTTGGTTTTCTTGAGATTTTCTTCAAGGAAACTTGAAGCTTGGATTGGGTCCTTGAGTTCCAAAATTGAGCTTGAAAATCCTTGAATTTGAATGAGAGATTTGATAAAGTCCTAGAGAGGTTTTAGAGAGGTTTTTGTGAGTTATACTGTTGAAAATGACTAAATATGAGAAATTTCACATTTAAATGGGCATGACGCTATTACACCAATGTCCTTGGCCGAAATAATAAAACTGCATAAAATATTACACTCTTCCACGCCCCAGGTGCGACGTGGACCAGATGGGGAGCAACATTTGCACTAGTCCGCGCCCCTAGGCGCATCGTAACCTGGGTCAGACAGGCACTGGATTACGAAAAATTAGCAAAAATTATTTTTCGCTATGGGTCGTCTAAAATTTGGGTTAACCCATTCCCCACTCAATTTCTCCCCCCGACCGAGAATATGAAGTCAGAGTTTCAAAATCACACATAGATTTTGTGATATATGGAAATTACGATTATGGAATTTTTCGAAGCACATGTGAGGCATTTTACCTTTCCATGACCAACAGATGCTCTAGGCTGACTTCACCGAGATTTCTAGGGGTAATTGGAGAGGATGCACATGAGTTCCTGATAGTCTGCAGAGAAAGGTTACCGACATTAAGGTTGTTAGAGTCCACAAGTGCAGAGTTGAGGCATACTACTTAAATGGTCTAGCTAGAAATGGTGGCAAACTTATAGAGATATCAGGCCAGCTGGTGCACCATTTGTAACTTGGGCTAAGTTTTCAAAGGCATTTCTGACTCGGTTTATTCCTAAGAGAATCTGAGACAAGCTTTGTGCTCAGTTCACTCGCCTAGAGCAAGACATGATGATAGTGTCCGAGTATGACGGGAGATTTTCAAGAGCTCTCCAAGTATGCCACATTGATTCTACATACTAAGGAGGAGTGGATCTGCTATTTTGTACGACAATTGCAGCCTCAACTGAGGGTTGGGACCCACTTCTCTTGTGACATTCGGTCTTTCTTATCTTCATATTACACATCATACTCATTTTATAGAGAAGTTTAATAATAAGGCCCAAGGGGAGAGCAATAAGAGTGCTAGTCGTGACGGTGGGTTTAGTGGCTCATGATCCAGATTTAGGGCACAGATTGACAAACCATCGTAGATATTTCAGAAGGGCCAGTTGCTGCAAACCGATTTCTCAATTCATGATGACACCTACCATAACCCGCCAATAGGTAAGGCATCCATAACCTAGAACTATTAGTAATGAGTATAAGCGGAAAAACTAACTGAATCAAAATACAAGAGACAATACAAATAATTAAATGCAGGAACTACATATATATACAAACAAAGATCCCTCACAGAACCTTGAAGTCACTAGTATAGAGCTACCATAACAAAATAAAAAGTATAATTCTCAAAGTTGATCAAAAATATCTACAAGATCTGGCTAGTCTTAAAATATTCAAAAGGAAGGGCCAGTAAGTTGAAAGAGACAGAATGATCCAAAAACACCAAATGTTCACCTGGTCTCCGATGTAGGCTCCTACACTCTCAATGAATCAATGTTGGTGACTAGTGCTCAAACCTGCATCATAAAAGTATTTACAAGATGTAGTATGAGTACCAGGACAACAGGTACTCAAGAGGCATCATATATCGACTAAACAAGAAGGGTAATGAAGATATGAAAAAGGAGAATAATAACCTAAACAGGAGTCATAATACACATTCTATGGCAAATGACTAACACTAAGGGATATTCCGCTAAAGCTAACTAAGAATACCACACTAGCTCTACTTGAACAAGCTGCCACAGGCTCGAACAGGACACACGTGAACCCCCATAGGCCTACCGGTACTCAAAATTGCTATCTTATAGAAGGTAGGAGGTAGGGTTCTCTAGAACTGAAGGCCCTAAGGAAAAGTCCGGGACTTTAACCAAAACCTCTCCTATTTATTCGACAATAAAAGGAGGGACAAGAACCCACCAATGGCCAATCTCAACAACATGGGGCAGCACCTTGGTCCTTTGACATATGTATCTCAACGAATCAATGATCACGGAGCCCTAGGCTCAAAATATAGTTAAAAAGGTGTGGGAACTGAATCAATAAAATGGGTTGGGCCCCAATCTCAAAAGGTGTGCTATCAAATTAGGGATTCGAACCCACCAATAGCCAATATACAACAACATGGGACAAGACCCTGGTTGACATATGTATCTCAATGCATCAATGATCACAAAGACCTAGGCTCAAAAGATAATCGACAAGGGGTGGGACCCGAACCCACAATATACAATAATAGGCCTAGACCCCCAATCTCAAACGGTGTACTGTCAAAGTTGGGACTTGAACCCAGCAATAACCAATCATAACAACATGGGGTAGCACCCTGATACTCTGTCATATGTACCTCAATGCATCACTGATCATGGTACCCTAGGCTCAAAAGATAATTTACAAAGGGAAGGACTAAAATTCATGATATACAACAATGGGGTTAGGCCCCAATATCAAATGTTGTACTGTTAAAATAAGGACTCACACTCTTAAATTAGTGACTAATAAGGGTTCTGATAATCTTTCCATTCTCCCCAATATATAGAATTATCAAATATTCCTTTACGACAACCACAACTAAGTCATGATCTTAATGGTACCAACTCAATGTAGATATTGTCGCATATTTCCAACTAATAGTCCTACCAGAATCTTTTCAAGGTATAATGTCATGCCTTAAGAGGGTACCCTTGGCATGGCCGACACTCAAAGACTATTGCGAGTTACTAAGCAATCATCTTGGCCTCGTCATATTTATTTAATCAATAAATAATATATCATCGGAAGATTAGAGAAATAAAAAGTGGACGATCTCAATATATAAATGATCAAATTAAATTAATAAGGCTAGTAGAATGAAAGTTACTAGCTTAAAAAATAACCAATTAAGAAAATCGACTCTAATCTATGAAGCCTCTATCAACTATTCAATGATGCGAATGACAGATCCATGTCTACCTAAAATCGAAAAAAAAGTAAGTCTAAAGTCTTACTCTAAAGCTAGATGAAATAAATATTATTCATCCTCTAAGATCAGCAAGGACTCACCAATCAGCTAAAAAGTGGGAAGATCCTCAATGAAGCGCCTGTTGATAATCTCTAGTACCTATCTCTGCATCATAAAATGATGCAATCCAAATGGACGTCAGTACATGAAATGTACAAGTATGTAAAATGATTGAATGAAACATGCGTCAAGGTAGAATACTATCAACTCAGATAACTCAAATCAAGAGATAAAAAACACAATCAGGATGTCAAATATCTATCTAAAGCATGAATAAAGAGTAGAAAATGACCTATCAACACAAATCCAAATGAATCCAATCAGAGTACTATTAATATAGAACCTATCTAGGAATTTCTTTTATCCGACAACAATCACTTATAACCTTGTAATCGTAAAATAATCTTGTTGATATTGCCAGAACCCTTTAGTATTTTCCAGGGTAAAGAACGAATCAATCCATAATGGACCCAATCAACCAAGTGCTCTATTGTTTCAGGGACCTAACAAGAGGAACATCCTACTTAATAGTTTTAATCCTCTCCTACATTTGACAACGTAGTTATTGAGTTCGAGTTAGAGTTATTCTCACTCAATTCGGTACTCGATACTCCTCCCAAGACTCAGTGCTCATATGACTATCACTATCATTCAAACCACTCAAAAAGCCTTACAAGAACTTGTATCAATGGATCAATTAAGTCACAATCGAGCCTTTCAGCCTATCAACCATCTAATAAATCATCAATCACACCTCTTAAGAGGGTTTAGACAATTGTTAAGAGAACTATCAATTTTGACCAATCATTAAGGGACTATCAGTATGGACCAATCATTTTTTATCAATTTTGAAGATTCTAAGGGCTATCAAGTTCTATCCACCTATCATCAGGTTCACATTACAATCATAGTCAACATTCTCAAATCAACAATGTAGACTCAGTCCCAAGGTTTATTTATGCTTTCTTTTATGAAATGTGTGTGTGTGTGTGTGTGTGTATATATATATATATATATATATATATATATATAAAGAGAGAGAGAGAGATATAGGATTGATTACAGAACTCATGTAAAAGTATTTATTCAATAAATCAAGTTTATAATGACCATTAACATATGAAAATATGTAGGATATGTATAATTTTGTAAGAAAACATTGAAGAAAACATGCATAAAAACCCAATATGTTCGTCTATTAATTTATCTCAATCAAAGTGACCATGGAAGAACAACTCCATGTTTTAGGTTAGCCATACATACATAGGATGAGGTTTTGACAATCAAACTGCAAGCTTTCGGCTTCAATCGTATGAATTACTCACTTATTTCTCCTCTTTTTAGCCCTAGCCTTTTATTAAAATCTGTAAAAGGCTTAGCATTAGGTTTTAAAACCCTTTCCAAGTTTAAAATGAACTATATTCGTCATGGGTTTAGTTTAGGAGGGATGGGGAAAGGTCTGGAATGACCATTCAAGAAAGAAGTGAAAGTTTGCACTTCGGGAAACAAAGTCCCGATGGGGACTTTCCTATATCCCTGCATTTTATTCAAAATTCTCCGATCAAGTTTTCTAATCCCGTTGAAATATTGGAATCACCATTAAGTGTGTGTCCTTGAAAAGTTTGGTATTGAAAAATTATTATTTGAGCTAATTGCTATAAAATCAACCAGGACCATTTCCCACACAATCTGTTGTGTTGATCACATTTTTGGCCTTAGATTTTCCAAAAGAGTTTTTGAAGACATGTTATGCAAGCCTCTCTCATGTAGGGGTATTTTGATAATTTTATCGGGTGTGACATAGACATAGTTCTAACACAGGTAAAGGATCACCATCATAGATCACAACCGCCAAACTCAGGACATTATGGATAGTGTATTTCCTAAAAGCTTAGTTACTGCCTAGCTTATGTCTAACTAATAGACTCTAGTCTGCTATTCCATTCTACGGGGACCTAGGTTCTCAGGAGCAACACCAAGGAATTCTAAAGCATGTTATCCTCCTAACCTAAGTTCAATATCATTTACAATACCAATAGCTTGAAAACAAAACTGATATAGTAGAATGAACAAGCCACAATTAAAAAACATAGTTTCAACTATCCAAAAATCCAAAATTGGTCCTAAAATATAGAATCTAGCTTAAGGCATGAAATCTACTATTGAAGAACATTATACCAACCAATTCAACATGAATTTACACATTCCAATTCAATTTAAAGAAAGGGAAGTTGTAGCCTACTTATGGGTAAATCAAACATGCTCTAATTCATTTTGCCAGAGCTTTTCCTTTCTGAACAACCTCTGAACGCTGGCATACTATCAAAAGTGAATTCAAATGTTATTATGGTTATTTTGACACTAATTTTTAAATTTTTGTTGATGGGCCAATTTTGGGGCTGAAACAGAAAGTGTGGGACCCATGTTCAAAATTTTTGAAGTAACCTCAAAAATTTGTCCAAAATATACACCCAAACCAATTATATAATTTATCATATATTCGAGGCTTGGGAGAAATAATAGATGAACATGCAACAAAATTCAAAGACATAAGCTAAAATTCCAATCTGGATAGTGGCTAAATCAGTAATTACACAAGAAATGAGGCACCAACAGCTAAAGCTAATAAACGCATCATCACCCCCATGGAATTCTACCCAAAATCTCATCAAGAATTTCTAAAAATGGAGATAAAATGACTAATTAATGGCTTCTCTAAAGTTTTAACCAAATCCCAATCAAAAAATGAAAAAAACAGCAGCTCAATCACAAAAAATATCAAATATGAGTTTTCCCCTGACAAGACTAATCATACTACGATGGTCTTTATGAAAAATCCCCCACAGCAATAGCATCAAGTATCGTTATAAATGTACTTGAATTTGTTATGTTATGAGCTCCCAAAATTCACTATAGGATAACTTCGAAAATTCGCTAAGATAGCAGCTATTTACATAAAAATTGCAAAAACGAAGTCACAACAATCGAAACTAACACCACGACATTGCTCGTGGAAAAACACACAATTTAGGATCAAGAATAGCTTAAATCAGACTTAAAATGACCAAGTTACAACCATCCAAATTTGCTAAAATTTTATTTAGAAAATTAAAAGGGACAACAATTAAAATATCATTCTTACCTCAAATAAATATTTCCATGCAAAAATCCAAGCTCACCAATGAATTTCCCACAAAATTTCCTTAAATTTAGACTCTTGAATCAACCAATTCCACCATAAAATGCTCAATGTATGGCCTTGTAAATTTTTGAATAAACGTTGAAAAATAAAAAGGATTGCCTTTAGATAGAGGTGGAGGTGCACCAGCTAATCCTTTGTACTTTAAAGTATCTGATAGGGTGCTTGGAGCTCATTCAGATCCCTGTGCGCGCAAACATACAATGCGACCCTACCAAATATGAAATTCCACAGAGTTAAAAGTTTCATACAAGGTCGTCTTGATTGGCTGTGGGTCCCACTCTTACGGTCATATTTAGCCAATTTCAAACGAGGGGCTCAAAAGTAGTTCAAACGCCTCGGGAACGAAATGAAGGGTCACTCCAGATGCAACATGGCATTTTGGAACTAACCACACTATCAAAATTTTCATTTGGAGACATTTTCTAAAAATGATTGACCATAGTCAACCATTGGCCAATAGAAGGCAAAACGCAAAACTCTACATCAAATAACACCGAAAACCTTTGATTTCGTAGAGACCATGCTTCTGACCTAATTTGGCCATTTTGAAATATTTCTTCCTCACCATACTCCCCCAATTATACCAATAATGCCTGAAATCAGCAGAATCACCAGAGAAAACCCAAACCACATCAAAACTATCAGATCGAGAAATGTATAACCCCAAAAGGAACCCGAAAAACTTTATTATCAGAAATACCTAGCTTAACTCTAAAATTCATCATCTTTGCCTATTAGAGACATCCAGTCGATCTTTATATATTCTGAACAATTCCAAAATACTCTGTCACTAATCCATCATGCCTCACATTAGCAACCTTTGAATATTAGAGAAATCCAATTATCTGCATGAAGATCTGGCCTAGAGAAAAATTCAAAATCATTCTTTTTTCCCTAGAAATTATTTACTCAGGCTGACATACTACTTCTTGAACTAACCAACCTATCCTTGTAGTTAAGCACCCTGCTAAAGACCAAGTTCTACCGTATTTTCTCCAGTGAACCCTTTATTGAAAATCAAATTAACTACTCTAATCCAAGATCTATTAAGCATCCAAGTAAAAAAATACATAAAAACTACTTGGAGGTGACCCCACAACATTGACTCCACTTAATTAACATTGTAGCTAGACATGAAAAAATTAATAATTTTGAGCTAAGGACCCCCCTTCCAATGCTAACCCCTCTACCGCAATCCAGGGAAAACCAGATTGAAGGCAATGATGGGCTCCGTCAAAGGAGCAATAATGGCTAAACAATGCCAAGTCTAATCATCTAGCACCGCAACTAATAGGCATGCACAATAGAGCTTCCATAGGACAATCATGAACTTAAAACTCCCTAACTTACATTAGCCCCATCCTAAAGATGAATCATTTAAGCAACTCAACCCTCCAACCGACTCGCAACCAAAAACCTATTGTAACCAAAAGAGACTCTCATTCTAGCTCCAACTCATTATCCTTGATATTATAGGCGATTAGTTCTAAAATTTCAAAATGGAGTGAACAATATGAATCCAGGGCAACCTTTAAGTCTATCCGGACCTATTGTCCATCAAAAATGTTGCTCCTACCAACACGACAAGCACCTGACAAAATCATCCACTACTAAAAGAAATATACTGCTAAATTAGGGCACATTTAAAATCTAAGTAAAATAACCACCAAAAATCACAAAAAAGTCAAGGTAACACCTACGTACTCAGGTCATCGAATCTGTGAAAGTAGTGGGGGCATTAATAAGCCCAAAAGAAATTACCAAAAACCCATAGTAGTCATAGCAGGTTTGAAAGAAAGTTTTAGGATCACCTACTAATCCTCAACTACTGGTAAGAAGATCTCAATTCAATCTTGCCAAAATCAACATTTGTGGACCAGGTAGGTCAGTAGAAAATACATCAATAAACTATCTGACCACAGGTACTAGATAAATTGAAGGATCTCACTGGAAACATCAGGCACATAGACTAAATAAGCCAAAATCCATACTGGAACTTGTTGATGGGCTTGCATACACGATATAATCCATGTTAGTGTGCGACTATAAATACCTTGACATAAGATTGATGGAATACCAAGCAAGGCTAAAGTGAAAGTCCTAGCGTAATAATCAACAACTGCATAATGAAAAGATAACCAATCCATGCCCAAAATAATATCAAAATCTAACATATCAAGCATAATAATATCAGCCCGCATATCATTCTTCTAAACAGTCACCACATATGATTTACATACCTGATCCATTAGAAAAGCATCCATTACAGGGGAAGAAACACATAACAACACCTCTAGTTACTCAGAGTCAATAACAAAATGGGGACAAAAGTATATAGATACATAGGAGTAAGTGGAACCTGTATCAAATAAGGCTAAAGTAGCCATAGGGAGTAAGTGGAACCTATATTAAATAAGGCTAAAGTAGCCTGTCATAAAAATAGAATGGTGCCTGTGATCACCTCATCTAATGCCTCAACCTTGGCCCTAGTTGGGGTAGCATAAAAGTGGCCCAATCGCCTCCCACTCAGTCATCTGTCCTACCTGACATCCTACCTCCCTGGGAACCTAGCCAAGTAATACCCTAACGACTACCAACATATTCCTATCCTATGCCCCTCTTTCCAGGGTGAGGTGGTATCACGGCCAAAGGTCTAGATTTGATATGAAAGTCTTTGAACCAATGGTTTAGGGAACCACAATCATAACAACCTAAGCCTGAATGCCCTGAAGTAACTCATCTGTGTAATGACCTCAAGTTTTATGATTTGACTAGTTGGTACACTGATGCCTTTTTTACATTATGTCTACCACTATTCCTCTAGTATCACTGATGGAGGTATCGATTAGGATAACTCTCAGTGAAGTCCTAGGTAGTGCATACAAGTTTCTTGAGCCTCCAAGGGACTCTATAGAGAGAGACATTATACCAGGTGGAAGACACTACAAATTCTAGCTTACTAGTTGGGCTAGGATAGACCATATGAAACTAGTTGATATACACAGTTGAATTCACATGCATCACCATTTCCATTATATTATTCCTTGATTTGTCCGTCGGTGGTATGTGATGTCGGTTAGGGTTCTGCTCACTAATTGTACAACCTGTAGAATGGTACGCTGGTTGCTTATGATTTTCTCATATCATCGCTTGCCTTTATTATTTTGTATGTAGTAACTTATTCCCTCGTTGATGGAATATGTACCCTTTTAGGTTGGGTTGGTTTAGTCCCTAAGATTCTAGTTTGTAATTAGACAATTTGTGTTTTTAGTTGCTTGTTCCTTTGTTGAGTAGATTCTTAAGCCTTTCCTTCTTGCTACCAAATAGTGGACCTGATTCTCCCAAGTATGCTTCCTTCCTCCCCCTCATTCGCCTCGTATATCTTATTTATTTCTTATTTTTTCTATCATTCTGTTACTTGTGCTGTACTTGCTTTATTTTACTGTAATATATATTTATATTATTAATGATTTCAGTCAGCCTATACCTGTTGAGTACCCTTTCTTTGCTACCCATACAATTCTTTTTTTTCGTACAGATCATAATCTGAGTCCACACTATTGACTGTCTTTCATGTAGAACATGCTGAGAATTTTTGAGATGTGGTCAGATCTTGGCATTCGTAGTTGCCATTTTCTACCCCTTTCTATTTAAATTAATCTTTATTTTGGATGTTATGGATAGCCTGGACTGTTAGTGTATTTTGCAAAAGCTTGTACTCTTGTTTTTATGTTTTAGTTGCTTGAATACTAACTTATGCTAAGTCTTGGGGGTGGTTGTCTGTTTATTGTTTCTTCAATTTTATAGTTCTTTCCCTTATTTTGACAGCTTTTACTTTTTATAGATGTCTTCCACGGGATAGCCTATTGTCTAAGGTTTTGGGCTATAGGTTAGGCTAACCTACCGGTGGATTGGTGTAGGTGCCATCACAACATGAGAGGTCGGGCCACGATAAATCTATTCAACAAGGGAAAAAGTAGCCAAAAAAACCTAGAGTCTAATAACAACCTAGAAACGATGGGACTACACCAACCCCGCCCAAAAGGATACATAGTCAATCAATGAGGGAATAAGTTACTGCATAACAAAATAACACAAGCAAGTGCAATATGAAAATGAGTAACCAGTTGGTGTCCCATTCTACCCCCAGTGCAATTAGCAAATAGAACCCTGACCGGTATCCCATACTATCGGGGGACGAAGCAACAAATAATATATCTATGATGGAGATACGTATAAATGCAATGTGTTATACCTCTCCATCGTCTATCTCCAATAATTATTGCATGACCTACCGCAATCAAGCTAGCAAGGTAGGACCGGTAATGTCCTCCACTTGGTATAATATCTCTCTAGCATAGAGTCCTATAGAGGCTCGAGATACCTATACATATTGTCAGGGCATGTACCAAGACTTATCATAATCAATGCCTCCATCGGTGACACTGAAGGAATAGTAGTAGCCATAATGCAAAAAAAGTGTCGATGCAGTGGCTAGTCAAATTATAAAAATTTGGGTCAGCCTAGATGCCTTCTATATCATAAGATAGAAAGGACTAAGTCCTTGACTCCTCAAAAGTATCAAACTCCAAAGATCACATGACTCAAGTTAGACAAATCAGGATAAAAATTAAGTTAAAGAATCTATTTGATATCCACCACGTAAAGCCAGTTCAAACTAATACAATGTCAGTGGTATAACTTTCTCTATGAGCATAATGATGAGCCAATGCACAACTAGAATTGTACCACAAAATCTGTACGAACGAGCAATCAATGCATTGCATGACCTTTAAATCACCTATATCAAGTTCATAACTCAAGTCAACAACTGATTCATCTAATCGAATCTACAACCACAACAACCCTGTTAAATCTCCAAATCAAACACAAGGTACATCTCCAAAAAATAAGTGTTTCCTTAAGCCATAACTAGATTCCATAGTGATAAACACATTCTCCTCAATAATATTTGATTTCAATGTTACAAAGTTACTCGAATTGTGTATGTGTTTAACTAGTTGTTACTCTTTGATAGCGTACAAGGTAATAATGTGAAATTTATATTTCATAAGATATAGAGTAGCATTTATATAATATGTATTTATTATATTAAATGCAAAATGTTTTCATGCCAATGTGTTTATTTAATATATTTGTTATGCTTATTTGAAAAGCCATCGTTATTCTATTGTAAGAACATTAATCTGTCACGCGCAAAGTCCCATTAAGGTGGCAAGAGAATCAACCTCTATCAATGTGCATTTTATACATATTATAAGCGATTTCTACATTCAATATGCTTTAAAGAAATTAAACAGCAATAACAAGCCAAATGAAAATGCATATGACTACGACGTTGGGGCCACATTGTCTAAAGTACGAGACATGACCATACTTTAATTTACATAATCTATAAAGACTCTCGATAAGGAAAAGTATATGATAAGGGTCGGGACAGGCCCCACCTCCACTAACTATATAATAAAAAAATATAAGCTCTAGACACACAAAGCTCTAAAGCAACCTGAAGCTTGGTAACAATAGCTGGATATTTTGTACTCCTACTGGGAAGATCTACTAGCACCTGTACCTATAGTATGAAATGCAGGTCTCCCATAGGGGACGTCAGTACGAGATAATGTGCTGAATATGTAAGGTAGAAAATACAGTATATGAAGTAACAACTCAAATGAAACTGCACTGGTGTAGGATAAGAGACCATCTTTAGTAATATTATGGGATCATGTACCTTATGTTCTTTTTATTACTTTACCTTTACTGTATAATCTGCGTACAATAATACAAATGACCAGCTGATCAGTGGTAAATCTATACTGGGATCGACGCTGACAAGGCTTTTCCTTTCATCCCTTGGGCTACCCCCCATGATAGGATCAACCCTGGTTAGGTGATTTTTCTACCCCTTGGGTTACCACCCATCAATAAGCAATATACTTTACCTTTCGATTACCTTTTAGATGATTCTTTTAGTGGTCATAATATTGGAGCTATAGGATTGTAGATATATCATGTGACATGTAAATAATCATACGAGATGATATGAAAATGAAAAGAGTATGTTACAAAAATAATGAAATGCATATGAGATGAAACAACTCGTGAACTTTATTTAGCAATAAGAACCCATGTAACTTGGTATCCACGTATGTATGCAGATTTGAAGGTGACAATGTATGGGAGCATATGAACATGTTAAAGATTGGAGACATGGTGAATAATTGAATCCGAGTTGGTAAGTGCCTTTATGTGCCAAGGAGGGATCTATATTTCATGCCAAATAATTTGAAATCAAGTAGCCTTACGTAACTCGTTGTATGACCTCATTATTACCTCGGAGTGACTACTCTTTCCCCCATATATTTATCTATAATATGTTAGGCAATAAGACTAGTATTAGCAGCAAAGACACACTTCTTGGCAGCCTGATATCATAAAAACTAACACTCGAGCAGCAAGCATATAATTAGCGACCCAAAGGCATTCCTTCAAACTTTTCACTTATAGTCGTACTTTCTGACAACCATTCTTATGTACATGTCATATACATCTTGTTTTGTACCCTTAACAGTCTTACAAAAACTCACAAGGCACAACACTAACAATTATACATAACATACAAGTAGGCAGCATAACATTATGTCCCTTTGCTACATTACGACGTCAACAATTCCAAACCTTTACCAACTTCAACAAAACTATTCCCACAATATTTATACATAATAACATTCCTAAAATAGCTCAAAAATTGTCCTCAAAATAGGTGGAGGACATGATACCATAGTCCTCAATCAATCATCCCACAATTTCTACAAATAACAAACTTAGGATAACACGTTAAACCTTGATTTTTTACGTATAACCAAACAGTGCAGCGACCTTTATATATCCTTATAGAACTAAAACCAATGAATGAAAGAAACCTTCTTTCATAGTCAAGCCCACCAAGAAGAGAAAAGCGCCCAAATAAACAACAAAAGTATACCACAACCCTTGGAACACGTGCTGTCCAAAGTTTTCAGCATATACCTGACCAACATAGTCTCTTGTTTTTAATAAGAAAAACATAGTAAATATATAAGTAAACTTACTTACCATTACCTTGAAGGTGTAAGTCTTCTCCAAGAACCCTAAAAGTCTCCTTGTGGACACTTTACAAGGCTAAGAACGAGTAGACAGAAAGCTTGTGAAAGTTGATTTTTTTCCAAGTTAGGAATGATTTAAAGGTGCTACTTGTAAGACCTTTTTAAAGGAGCCTTTGACCAAAATTCTCTTTAATATTTATCCTTATTTTATCAAGTTAGTAATGTACCATTTTGTCCTTTTCACTTGGGCCTTAATGGGTTGCAAATTGATGGGCCTTTGCTGCCTATTTTTCCCCTTTTCCTTTGGTTAGTTGGGTCTAAATTATGAAATGAATTGTAATGGGCTTGGATAATTTTCTATTCTTCTTGGGCTGAAAGTATTGTCCATTGATGAAGCTACCACATGGACCGAAATGACATCCTTAAATTGGATTTTATTCATTATTAGACTTGGAAAAATTTGGTGTTAGGCCTCGTCTCCGTCTAGCTAGCAAGTTTAAGCTAAGCAAGTAGGTGACTTACCTGCTAGCTTCCTAAGTCCTGTAGGAACCTCAATTCTCTCACTTTATTTAGGGTTGTGATCTCCTCAATTTGACATAAAACTTATATACACTCAATCCTCTTAAGTGTTAGACACCATATCGTCCTCTAATATGAGATTCAAGCACTTTTAAAAATGCGCGCTAATTTAACCAAACCATATCATGTTTCATTTGCACAGAACTAGTACATATAAGATGTGGGGTGCTACATCCTCCCCCCTAGTAATATTCGTCCTCGAATGTCAGCATAATTGGATAGCTTAACCAAGTTTAAACCTTTACTTAAACAAACTTTTGACAACACACTAAGTATTCAGTCACACGTACCTGTCACTGTCCTAACTCTGCCTGTTGGACTTCCTCTTTAGCTTTAAATAAGTAAGGGTATTTTGATTTCATCGCATCCTCATCCTTCCATGTTATCTCTTCTACTTGCTGGTTTCTCCAGATTACTTTTACTAAAGGCTATTTCTTTATTCCTTAGCTTTATAACTTGACGATCTAGATTAGTAATAGGTACCTCTTCATAGGCGAGATCTTTTGTAACCTGTACATCTTCAATAGGAGTGATACAAGATGGGTCACCTATGCATTTTTGAAGCATTGGGACATGAAAAACTAGATAAACCATTGAAAGCTCTTGGGGTAGCTGTAATTAATCTTCAACGTACCCAAACTTCTTAATAATTTTATATCGTCCTATGTAACGTGGGCTCTGTTTTCATTTCTTACCTAATCTCATAACCCCTTTCATTGGAGATACCTTTAAGAATACCCCATCCCCTACTGAAAATTCTAGTCCTCTCCTTCTAGCATCCGCATATGATTTGTGATGACTTTGGACTATTTCTAGTCGTTGTTGTATTACCCTAACTTTTTCCATGGCTTTTTGTACTAGATTTAGCCCAAGCAAGGTGGTTTCACCTATTTCAAACCATCCAATTAGCGACCTACATTTCCTTCCACACAAAGCTTCATAAGGTGACATCTTGATACTCGAGTGGTAGCTATTATTATAGGAAAATTGAATAAGTCGCAAATAGTCCACCCAACTACCTTTAAAGTCCAATACACAAGCCCGCAACATATTTTCAAGTGTCTAAATAGTGCGTTTTGCTTGACTGTCTGTTTGAGGGTGGAAAGTTGTACTTAAATTCACTTATGTCCTTAAATTCCTTTGGAAGGACTTCCAGAACTTTGCAGTGAATTGAGCTCCTCGATCAGATATAATGGAGATTGGGACTCCATGTAGCCTGACTATCTCTTTGAGGTATAGCTTAGCATACTCTTCAGCTGTATAATCACTTTTAACTGGCAAAAAGTGTGCTGACTTTGTGAGTCTGTCAACTATTACCCATATGGAGTCAAACTTCTGAAATGGGCAAGGCAACCCAATAACAAAATCTATGTTGATCATATTCCGCTTCCATGTTGGAAGCTTTATACACTGCATATAAGCTCCCAGCTTTTGGTGCTCTACTTTGACTTGTTGGCAATTTGGACATTGAGCCACAAATTCTACAAGGTCCCTTTTCATGCCTCCCCACCAAAACATTCCCTTCAGGTCATGATACATCTTAGTTGATCCTAGATGGATGGAATATCTGGAATGATAGGCTTCTTCCATTATCCTCTTTCTTAGTCCATTAATATCAGGCACACATAATCTATTTTGGCAATAAAGTACTCCATTTTGTGTAAGGTTAAAGCCCTTTATCATACCCTAACTCACTTTTTCCTTAAGTTGTTGTAGAACAGGATCCTCGAACTGTTTTTCTTTCACCTCTATTAATAATGAAGCTGTTGTTGCATTATGTACAATAACCCCTTCCTTTGGAGTTTCAAGAAGGAGAAACTCCCAAACTAGCTAGTTGACGTAGATCCTTAGCCACTCCTTGACTTACTATGGCCTGATAACTAGTATTAATGATTGCCTTACTACTCAGAGCATTGTCTACCACAGGTACCTTCCCCGGATGGTATAGTGTATTGACGTCATAATCCTTTATTAGCTCTAGCTAGCTCCGCCGTCTTAAATTTAGGTCTTTCTTCTTAAAAATGGACTGCAAACTCGTATGATCAGTATATATGTCAATGTGAACCCTATACAAATAGTGGCGCCATATTTTCAGAGCAAACACAACCACTGCTAGCTCAAGATCATATGTTGGACAGTTTTTCTCGTGTGGTGGTAGTTGTCTAGAGGCATAAACAATTACCTATCGTGTTATGTAAGTACACACCCTAAGCCAACTTCTGAAACATCACAATACAGTACATACCCCTCGGTGCCTTCTGGAAGTATTAGTACAGGTGCTGAAGTTAGTCTACTTTTCAACTCTTGGAAGCTACTTTCACATGCATCATTCCATTGGAACTTGGTTTCCTTATGTGTCAACTTTGTTAGAGGTGCAAAAATAGAAGAAAAACCTTCAAAAAACCTCCTGTAATAACCTGCCTACCCTATGTAGCTCCGAACATCCGTGGGTGTTGTTGGTCTTGGCCAATCTTTCACAACCTCTATCTTTTGTGAATCAGCCCTTATTCCCTTATCGGACATAATATGACCCAAGAATGCCACTGATTTTAGACAAACTTCACATTTAGAAAACTTGGCATACAACTGTTGATTACCAAGAACTTGTAACACCTGTCATAAGTGATTTGCATGGTCCTATTCTGATCTTGAATATACCAAAATGTCATCTATAAATACTATCATGAACACATCCAAGAATGGTTTAAATGCCCTATTCACCAGATCCATAAAAATGGATGGTGCATTCGTTAGCCCAAATGACATAACAAGAAATTGAAAGTGACCATAGCGTGTTCTGAAAGCTGTTTTGGGTATATCTTTCTTCTTCACCCTCACTTGGTGATAACCTGATCTCCAATCAATTTTTGAAAAGCATTTGGCACCCTGTAACTAATCAAATAAATCATCAATCCTGGGAGGGGGTATTTGTTCTTAATTGTCACCCTATTCAATTGTTGATATTCGATGTACATTCTGAAGATGCTGTCCTTTTTACGTACAAATAACACTGGTGCACCCCAAGGGGGAACACTAGGTCTTATAAATCCCTTCTCCAATAAGTCTTTCAACTGCTCTTTTATGTCACGCAATTTGCCATGGCCATGCTATATGGAGGGATGGAAATAGGTTGAGTGCCTGGGAGTAAGTCAATACCAAAATCTATTTCTCGTTCTAGTGATAAACCTCGAAGTTCTTCAGGGAACACATCAACGAATTCATTCACTACTAAAACTGATTGAAGAGTTGGCGATTCTGCCTCCATATCCCTTACTCTAACTAAATGACATATATACCCCTCAGATATCATCTTTCGTGCCTTAAAATAAGAGATAAACTTACCCTTTGGCTCCTCAATATTGCCTTCCTATTCAAGAACTGTCTCATTTGGAAAGTGGAAGTGCAGTCTCTTAGTTCGGCAATCCACGGTGGCATAGTAAGAAGCTAACCAATCCATACTTATTATAATATCAATTTTCACCATTTCTAGCTCAATAAGGTCAGCCAATGTGTCATAGTCACAAACAGTTACTACACATTCATAATAAACTCTTCTAGCCATAAAAGATTCACCGGTTGGTATGGACACTTCAAATGGTTTTTTCAATAATTTGGGTGTTTTCTTAAGCTTCCAAACAACTAGTGGAGTGATGTATGATAGTGTAGAACTAGGGTTAATTAATGCATATACATTGTGTTAAAAGATGGACAATGTACCTGTGACCACATTAAGTGAAGCTTTCAAATTTTGCGACTCCACAGAGCACAAGTGCGATTCTGGACTCCGCTAGAGCTAGCTGCCCCTCTAACACCTCTACCACCACCTGTAGGTGCTTGTTGACCGCTCCCTAAAGGAGGAACTGATGATGATGATGTAACAACTGATCCAGTAGGTTGTGTTATATCCCCATATATCTCCTTGAGAAATCTCTCATCATATGGCCTGTTGCACTACACTAATAACAAACATCTTTCCCAACACGGCATATACTTGAATGACTTCTTCCACAGTGTTTACAAGGCTGCATAGGAGTCATTTTCTGGCCTGCCGAATATCCTGTAGTCCGTGCACCTTGTCCCTCACCTTGTTGACCAAACTACTACTTCTAGACCCTTCAAGTTATGGTGGAGCACTGGCTGCAGAGTAGGAGGATGATGTCCTAGGCGGTCTATTAGAAAACCAAGGCCTGAGCTCACCTTAGGACGGTGTAAACTACCCCATAGACTTGGCCTTTTTGGACTGCCCCCTTTCCAACTCTTTTGTCCTTCTTCTTTGCCTCTAATCCTCTAATTTCTGTACAAAAGTTTGCATCCTCGCTATATCCATGTAATTATTCAAGGAGCCAATGGTACAGTATCTGACCAGATACGTACCCAATCAATCCACATATCGACGAACTCTATCAGTCATAGTAGTAAAAACATTGGGAGCATACCTAGCCAGAGAATTAAATTGAAGGTTATACTCCCTTAGGCTCATATTCCCTTGGTGGAGATTCAAGAACTGATCTGCACGGGCCTCTCAGATCTCTAATGGCAAGCAATGGCCAAGAAATGCCTCATTGAACTCTTTCCAAGTAGTTGGGGGAGCATCTATATCTTTGGATTGCTTCCATTCTTCATACCACAATATAGCCACACCCTTCAATCTATATGTTTCTAGCTCAATAGCTTTTGTTCCACTCACATGCACAACATCCAATGTGTGTTGAATCTGATCAATAAAGTCTTGTAGATCTTCATTAGGATCTGACCTAGGGAAGGATGGAGGGACCAAATTAAGGAAGTAAAGTATCCTCGTGCTAGCTTCCCTATTCGCACCACCTGCACCTATAACTGGGCCTTCTTGTCTTTGACCTTGGCTAGCAACTATACGAGTCAATAGTTGGACTGCATTTATCAGCTCCTGCATGGTAGCATTGATAGGTGGTTCTGGGGGAATTTAACTGCTTCTTGGTTCATCAAGAGGTGGAGGAATTAGAGATGTCTGTGATAGAGACTCATCTTGAGCCTTATTTAGTTGTCTCACCCTATTGGGTATACTAACTATCACTTATACTTCCTTGCCTTTACCTTTGTTTTTCCTGGTTTCTGGCATACTTGTTGTACAAAACAATTTAGAGGTCAGACATAATCCACCTATTACACTTGGCTCTATGGCACGATCTAAAGAATGAAAAGAAAGTGACAACTCCTAAAAGCCACATAGCCTCTTGCTTATAAATGTGATGCACAACACATCGATAAACAAGTTTTTACATAGACATGGCTTTGTAGACTCCCTAGGATGACCCGCTCTGATACCACTTCTTTCACGCCCAAAGTCCCGTTAAGGCAGACTAGTACCCATTGTCGATAAGGCTCGGGAGAACTAACCTGTATCCATGCACTTTCTATATATATATATATAAGGGATTTCTACATTCAACATGCTTTAAAGAAAGTAAATAGTAATAACAAGCCAAAAGAAAATGCATATGACTAGGCCGTTAGGGCCACATTGTTTAAACTACGAGACATGGCCACACTTTAATTCAGATAATCTATAAAGCCTCTAGATAAGGAAAAGTATCTGATAAGGGTCGGGACAGGCCCCACCTCGACTAACTATACAATACAAAAATATAAGCTCTAGAACATAAAGCTCCGAAGCAACCTGGAGCTTGGTAACAACAGCTGGATATCCAGTACTCCTACTGAGGAGATCTACTAGCACCCGTACCTATAGCATGAAATGCAGGTCCCCCGTAAGGGACCTCAGTACATATGTAAGGCAGAAAATACTGTATATGAAGTAATACTCAAATGAAAACACTAGTATAGGATAAGAGACCACCTGTAGTTTTACTGTGGGATCATGTATTTTATGTTCTTTTTATTACTTTACCTTTACTGTATAATCTACGCACAAGATGTACTACAAATAAATAATTGATCAGTAGTAAATCTATATCGGGATCGGCCCTGGCTAGGCTTTTTCTTTCACCCCTTGGGCTACCCCTATGATAAGATCGACCCTGGCTAGGTGATTCTTCCATCCCTCGGGTTACCACACATCAATAAACAATATACTTTACCTTTCAATTACCTGTGAGATGATTCTTTTGGTGGTCATAATATTGGAGTTGTAGGACTGTATATGTAGCATGTGACATATAAATAATCATACAAGACAATATGACAATGAAAAGAGTACGTTACACAAATAATGAAATG
>JAABOM020075229.1:0-34578 GCA_011800125.2 Solanum clarkiae | reverse complement strand
AATAATTTAGGGATTAGACACAATCAACCTATTACACTTCTTCTCTATGGCACGATCTAGAGAATGAAAAGAAGTAACAACTCCTAAATGCCACATAGCCTCCTGCTTATAAATGTGGTGCACAACACATCGATAAACAAGATTCTACATAGACACGTCTTTGTAGACTCCCTAGGACGACCCGCTCTGATTCCACTTCTGTCATGCCCCATGTCCCATTAGGGCGGATTGGCACCCGTTGCCGGTAAGGCCCGGGAGAACCAACCTGTAACTATGCACTTACTATACATATTATGAGGGGTTCTACCTTTATCATGCCTTAAATTAGATAAACAGTGATAATAAGCCAAAAGGAAATACATATGACTAGGTCGTTGGGGCCATGATGTCTAAAGTACGAGACATGACTTAACTTTTACTTTGCATAGTCTACAAAGCCTCTAAATAAAGAAGAACATCTGATAAGGGTTGGGACAGGCCCCGCCTCAACTAACTATACAATATGAACATAAGCTCTAGACATACACAAAGCCCCGAAGCAACCTGGAGCTTGATGATAGCAGCTGAATAAGGGACGTCAGTATGAGATAATGTACTGAGTATGTAAGCAGGATATACTGTACGTAAAGTAATAACTCAAATGAACCCAAGCACTGGTGTAAGTTTGTGGACCACATTTAGTTATACTATGGAATCATGTACTTTACATCTTTTATATTACTTTATCTTTACTGTATCATCTGTACTGTAAAATCTGTGCACAACTGTAAACATGTGACCAACTGATCAATGGTGAAACCGTATCGGGTTCGTCCTTGGCTAGGTTATAATCAACCCTTCGGGCTACCCCCGATAGGATCATCCCCTGGCTAGGTTATACTCAACCCCTCGGGGCTACCACCTACCAGAACTGTATACCCTATCTCCAAAACAAAAGGAAAAGGTGCAGCAACTTTCTGCACAGAATCTGCCCAATCATTTCCGCAAGTGTAACTAGCTTTTATCTCTTATTTTTCATGATAAAACCATAATAAACACATGTACAAACTTACTTACAATTATATTCAAGGTATATGGCTTGTATAAGAACCCTAGGATAGTTATTTAGCTGCTTTGCAAAGTGAAGAAATGTTGAGAGAACTTTAGAGACAATTCTGATTTTTTTTGTGTGCAAGTTTGAGAATGAATTGAGAGCAGCTTTGGAGGCCCTTTATAAAGAGGTCTTGGACGAATTTCTCTTGACTTATTGACCAACATATACCACCCATTAACAAGTAGCTTACCCACCAGCTTGGCCCTCAAAGTTGGGCCTTTTTGGAGCACCAACTTGATGGACTTGGGCTGCCAAATTTTCAGCTCTCACTTACTTAGTTTTGGGCCCAATTTACTAAGTGTTTTGTATTATCTTTGGGCCATTTTTAATACTTCTCTTGGTCTAAAAATATAGTCCATTTATGTTGCTAAAACATGGGCTAAAGTTACACTATTAACACGGACTTTATTCATAATCGAACTTGGACAATTTCGACGTCGAGCCTCGTCTCCGCTTTGTTAGCAATTTAAACTAAGCAAGTAGCTAACTCACCTTCTTGCTTCGAATTCCTACAAGTACCTCAATTCTCTCACTTCATTTTAAGACCATAACCTCCTCATTTCAACACAAAACATGTATACACTCGCCCCTCTTAAGTGCTAGACGCACATATAGCCCATTAACACGATATTCAAGCACTTTTAAAAGTTAGCGCTAGTTTGCCCAAACCATGTCATATTTCTTTTGCATTGTGCCAATATTGTAAGGTGTGGGGTGTTACACTATACTGGGGTTTCATGAAATTATGATTGTTTTAGCATATTTTGAGCTATGAATCTAAGGTCTATTGTGAGATTTAATGAAGGATTTTGATGTATATTGCTTGAGGGTGTTACCAAGTATCTATTGATAGTTTTATATTAAATTTTCTAGCATGATTATACTTTTGAATTGTATGATTTTATACTAGCACTATACACCTGCCAAATGCTTGATAAAATATCTGATTAATGTATTTTGGAGGAATTAAAGGTCCGATGCATGTATTATGAGATGAATGACTATATGGTGATGAAAGGAATGTATGTTCATGATATTCTCCTATATAGTGTTTGAATGTGACCATGGTCAACTCGGGGGGACAAGAGCCCGGATAACCATGTCGATATATTTATACGTTGATAGTCAATCAAGGGGCTAGTGCCTTGATAACTGGGTTGAGTGGTTAGTACCTCAAACACCAGGGGTAGTAGGGTGTGAGTATCCACCAACCAATCAAGGGGTTCATACCTTGATAACCATGTCGGGGAGTTTGTACCTCGGTCAGCAAGGGTGGTAGGGTGAGACGATCCACCAACCAACCAAAGGGCTTTGTACCTTAGTAACCTATGGGTTTTATATGTTGGTATCTTCTTACACCTTGTATTATATTCTATATAAGAATATTTTACTTCACCATTGATCATACATACCATATTGCTAATATGTTATCTATTGCCTACTATTATGTATTTTGGTTATGATGTTTATCTCTTGTTGCATTGCATCATACATACTTAGTACATTAAAACATACTAATGCTTAGTCTATGCCTACATGATGTTACCATGTAGGAACCGGAGCCCCACTTGACCATCCTCCTCTATGTGGCTAGTACGACATCTCTCAAGCTCTTTGGTGAGTCCTCCATTTCGAGGACGATGCTTATGATCTCATACTATGTTCTAAGACTATCTTTCTTTTATGTATATGTTGACTATGAGGGTGAGCCCCGTAGCTTATCTTGTCCCCCGCTAAGTATCTAAGTTTTAGAGTTGTTGTTGGACATGTTTGTATTATACTATGAGCTTTGACTCTCTCTTGACTCTTGATGTTTATGATATGAAAATTGTACCTTAGCGTCATTTGTCCCTATTTACTATCTCTTGTTATATTTTATTCCTTTCGCGACCAATAATGTGCAATGATATGTTAAGAGGCTTGCTTGGGGCCATTCGGGTTTGCCCATGCGCTATATCATGTCTAGGCCCTAGGCTAGGGTCGTCACAAAAAGATGGGGATATCATTTCATCATGTCCAACTCCGCCTCCCATATAGCACTCTCCACATGTTGATTTCTCCAAAGCACCTTAACCGATGCCACATCCTTGTTACAAAGCTGATTCACTTGCCTATCAAAAATCTCAACTGGAATCTCCTCATAAGACAAATTCTCCTCTACCTCAACACCTTATAAAGGTACAATAGTACTAGGATCTCCATCCAACTTCCTCAACAAAGACACATGGAAGACCGGGTGAATAGAACTTAAATTCGGAGGCAACTCCAACCTCTAAGCCACATTCCCAATCCGGTCAACAATCTCATAAGGGCCTATAACCTATAAGCTACATACCTGTTCAACAAACTTTTTGCCTTGTCCAACCTTCAGTGCGGAAGAATGTACTCAAACGTCATGAAAGATGAAGTCACCAACTTCAAAATGCAGGTGATTAGCCATATATGTTTTTTAAAAAAATAAAAAAAGTATTACAATGACTTATGTCATAAAAAAATATTTTTATGTATTATGCCTTGGTATTTCTATTCCAATTTTATTTCTACTTCAAACATTGAATTGTTTTAAAGTAGTGGTAAACATTAATTAGCAATCGATAATTTAGTTTACTCCATATAGTCCAATTTCTTGAATTGGAAATTTTAGCCGGAAAAAGAGAGGCAGAGAGCAAAGTATGGTATTCTACATTGTCGCAAATCAAGATTATAGCATTATTGTAATAAGCCCTGTTTTTTAATTTGAAGGATTAATTGGTAATTTTAACCACTAATAATTTTTATTAAAAAATTTTTAAAAAATCAATAAATAAATAAATAGTGAAGTGATCAGCCCTTTTTTTTCTTTGTGTACGCAGCAGAGACAACATATTTTTTTTTCTTCTTTTGTCCCTTTCTTTTAGAAGAATACACGTGACTCATCAAGATTATTCGGAGAAATTCATACATAGAAATAACTTGATCTTTGTACCACTATGGTGGCGATAAAGTGTAGGCATTTTCTTGTTGTCGTGTGCTCTTGTTAGTTGAAATCATATTTACTAGAATTTTAACCAATTAAGTTTTAACAATGAGATTAAGAATGTCTTTACCTTTAATTTATAGTCTAAGGTATTGGGTGTTAAGATTTAACTCTAAACTTTAAGGTTAGGTATATGGAGACTTATGTTTGACCAATATAAGTTATATTGATAATGAATATTATTCATAGATTGAGACAAGTGGAGGTGTTTTGGTGGGTGTTCTATGCATGCAAGGTTGTGGAACTTGTCATTAATAAAGTAAGTGAGACTTTAAGCTTTAGCGCTTTCTTTTCAAACATGCTTTGAAAAAAATATATTTTCTCTGCCTAGTGCATGTGTTGGGACAAGCATGTTTTCGATAGGGTTGATGTTCTTTAATCAGCCCTAGATATGCTATTTTTAAGAAGAATATTTAATATTTTTATAAGTTATATGTGGTGTGATGTTGGATGCCTTTCTTTATTACTGTAATGTGGTTACTAGGGGCATACATAGCTGTTGTAACATATTAGGGGCATACCTATGCTATCATAGTATGTTAGGAGCTTTGTACACGTGGTTGTAGTATATGCTTAGAGCATTATACATGCTGCCATGTATTTGTCGGAGTGATGAGTTGATCTCCTTTACTGTGTTTTATGACAACTTTTGAGTGTGAATTTAACTGAGACATCTGGTGACCTTTTTGGTCATTTGTTTGAACTTATTTAGCTATTATTATTAAGTATATTCTTGTGTATATTATTTATACACATCCGTTATGCACATACATTTTATAACTCTTGTTCCAGGGGTATTAAGGTAGTGAATTAAGGATCTTACTGGGTGATATTTATATATAGCTCACTCCTTACTTGCATGTCAACATGGATACTATTGCGGAGAATGAGACTTGTGGTTGACGAGTTCGTTCCCGTGGACTCTATTGTTGAGGTGAGCCTTTGCATTGTTCGTGAACGCTACTATTTCAGCTTTATCTATTATGCTTATATTGTTTTTCTTCTCTCTTGGAGTTTGCGTGCCGGATAGTTGAACTCATATCACTCTATTAGATGTTCCATGATCTTATTATGGGATTTAGGCTAGAGATATTTTTGTTAAGTGACCTTTTTCTTTTGTAACTTGATATACGATTTTGGTCTGATAGTAATTTCATTTTTATAAGTACTGATGAGTTTTGGAGTGGCACATATTGCATTTCAATGCTTAAATAATTTGGATAAGTGTATGAATGGTTGGTTCTCTCGACAGATGATAATAATAGGTGTCAGTCACATCAAAGGAGTATTTTGGGATGTGACAATTATAACAAAATGACAAAATAGGTCAAAAATCATATCTCTAAACATATGAACCATAAAAACACATATGATGTTTGCGACAAATTTTAAAGTAATGGAAAATAAAATGTGATCACCAATAAAATATGAAGAAACATGATTTTATTCATAATGATGTGGGTTTCCATTCCTCTCTTAATTTTTCTCTGCTGAGATTTCTCTATGATTTGAGGACCTTTAGTATCATATTTCTCGAATTAGGATGATTTGGACTTGATCAACTATTTGATTATAGAAAAGAATCTGGTATAGTTTGATCTCTTTATGAATATCTCATGCATTTGAGAGATATTAGAGCTTGAATATCCCAAGAATTGTGGGATATCTGAGATTTTGGTCTCTAATATTTAAGATGTTTTTTCAAAGGAAATAATACCATTTATATAGTCATGAATTAAGGTTTAGGCAGAGTAGCTTCAAAGAAACTATGACTGATATAGGACTAATTTTGTGGAGTCCTACTAAATTTTAATGTCCACATGATGATAATAAAACGAAAAGCAAGATCCATAGAATTAAATTTTGAATGCTAAGATAAACACACATAAGATGATAAATCGAAAAGCAGTCTATTCTAAAGGACAATAAAGTGAACCAACAACTCTATTTCAAATCTTAAATCTTAAAAATAAATAAGAAGAAGAAATACATCAAGTGGATTTTCTCTTGTCGTCAAGTTCCCTCAACCATTTATAACTTTGGGTAATAATTCTGTTTCAGGCTTCTTCATGGTTGAGATTCTTCAATTTATTGTCGAAATCCCTCAATGTTTTCTCGGGAATGAAATTGATAATCCTCTCTATCAATTCATAGTAACTGTTGTGAAAAGTTGTAGCCGAATCGGGGTAATCGAAGCGAAGAACATACAGTTCGCTAGGATATGGAGTACTCGGCTTCATCGAACATTTATGTTCGAGTTGAGTCACAATGTTAGAATCAGAAACGGAATCAGATAAGAACAATGACCCCCAAATCGAATTTGAATCATTCGTATTCATCGTTTTTTCTTTTTTTACCTGAATAGGCTGAGAGGTTTCTTGTTTTATATTTATTGGATCCAGCAAACATCCTTGTTCCAATAGGAATAGCAATTGTACCCTTTGTGAATTGACTTACTTTATAATTAATTGAAGTAACAAAAATAAAATCATTCCTTATTCGAAAGATTTAACAATTCCTAATATTTATGATTTCGAAACTGACTAAAGTTTGTATTTATGATATAAATATATTTGTATCATAATAATTAATTCATTTATTAATCCAATGTTTCAATGACTTACATCACAAGTGATCATTTTTTTTCTTGTTTAATTTGGGTTCTTGGTTTGTGTATGAGTATGTTATATATAAGTTGTTGGAAGATTGTACCGAACGGAGCTTGAGGCATGGAGTTCCTCTTGTTTGTATTAAATAACTACTCTGAAGGAATGTTTTTATGCAGTGCAAGGATATTATCATTCAAAATATTAGCCTAACATCAAATAAATTAAGTGAAAGTGTATTAAACTATCAAAGGATGTAACAACCAAAAAGGAAAATCTTATAAATATATCAAGAATGTTGGATAACAAGATTCTCTTTTCTTCTATTCTCTTGTTGTGGCAGAGCTAAGACTATCACTAAAGGGGTTCAAAATTTGAAAAAGTAGACACACAAACTAGTCGAAAGAGGGTAGACATTTATTATGTAGATATAAAAATTATTTTAACCATATATAAATAGTATAAATTTTTGTCGAAGGAGGTTCGGAACCCCTCTGTCAAAGGGGTAAGAATTTATTCTAGCGGATTCATTGCTGGTCCATTAAATTCATTTTCCCTTAAAGACCGTGACAAGGTATAGAGGTAGGAAAAAAAATAAATTTGATTCTTGTATAATAAGAAGAATTTTGGAAAATCAATATGAGGTGATAAATTAATTTACCAAAATATATTAATGATGTTCTAAAAAATTAAATTAAAAAAAATCCAAACGATGACTTGGATCAAGTATCGATTAGGACTGTCTGGTGGGGGAATAGGTGGGCCCAAATCATCAGTTTGAGCCTTGGCCTAAATTTTGTTCATGCAAGCCCAAGTGGCCTACTTCCTCTGTAATTACTAGCCCAGTAGTTGAATGTTGATACCTTAAAAAATGTCTATGGTTTGGACTTAACTAAAGACTTATAATTATCATTTATTTTATTTAATTATGATTTATAGCTAGATGTTAGAAGAAGGAGAGAGGCAAGCGAGATTGAGAGTGCGAGGAGAAAGAAAAGCGAGATTTCGGAGAAAGAGGATGAACACATGTTGTATTCGTTGTATTAGGCTGTATCATAAATACAATTGATACAATCCATTTGTATCAAAAAATTACATGTATCAAGTTGTACTTAGATTGTATCAAGTGTATCAAATACAATATATTCATTGATTCTTTATTATTATTAGAAAATCATGCATGCTATCTAAGTTATTTATCAAATCATATTAACCATGAACACATTAATTATATCTAAAAGTACTGATATCAGATCAAAAAACAAACTTCATAGAATTATTGTCAAATAAGTTTGTTCAGCAACAACTTTATTTTAATCTCAAATCAAAACAAAACAAAATAAAAATATAGCAAGTAATCAGTATATTTTGGTCCAATATCCTCGACCATCTATCATCGTCTTTAGTAATACTTTGGTTAGGGGTGGGCATGATACTGTATGGTATGATATTTAAAAATTTGGTATGGTATTTTAGATTTTTGGTATCTAAAAATACGATATCATTACCATACTAAATTGGCTCAATATGGTTTGGTATTTCTAATTTTAGTTCCAGTATTTTACGGTATGGTTGTTCGGTAACCATAATTAATTTGATTTTGAATTAATATATTCATATAATAAAGAAGTATAACTTTAATAATATTAAAAACGTCTCAAGCTAATAAATTAAGCGATCAAATACTATATGCATTTTCAAGTTGTGGACAATGAATAATACAAAAGCTAGTCAATATTTTCCAATTTGTTTTTCTCAAAATTTTCTTCAACATGATCAATAATGAGAGTGCCAACTGGAATGCGAGGGCTCTTCAAGAAGCTCTACATATATTTAGAATAATTTGAAATTTAACATATATATATATTAATTATGTTTCAATATGGTATACCTTATTTCGATATTTATTTTTTAAATACCAAATACCATTCAGAAAATCAAAAAAATTCTAAGTCATACCAAATACCATTATTACTATACCACGGTATTAAAAAATTTAATTTCAATATGGTATTCGATATATACCATACCATACCCACCCCTAACTTTGGTCCAATTTCCTGAACCATAGTTCCCTTGAAAGCTGAAAGACTAAATCACCACGACGAGGCTTCTCCTTCTCCAAATCAGCAATAAACTTGACTTTCAATCTATCAATCTCGTAGTTATCTGGCACTTATCAAGCAGTTGGATGTTCAATTTTTTATGGATATAGTCATGGAAGATGCAGGGTTTCAATGTGAACGTATTTTTCACATTGTGACTCAAACTCGATCAAACCCTTAAGAAGAGCAGATAACTCTTCTTCACTCCATTTGTGATGAGATGTCTTAATATTAGTAACAAAATCAGATTTTTCACATGCAATTTGCTCTTCAATTGCTTTAGACGACATATTATTGAGTCTTTTTTTTTGTAGAGGTAGAGAAATTTTCTTGTGTTGTATTTATAAGAGCCACTAAATATTCTTATATTCTCGTGGAGTCCTAGTCTATCTGTTTCTCAAAGTACTTCAAGATAATTAGTCTCTATAATATAACACATACTATGATTTTAAGTTTTTAACATACATTTTTTACTTTTAACTTTAATGCGTGTATATAAATTTCTATACCATCAGGAAATTAAAGATAATTATCATAGTTTTTCAAGTAATATCTGCACCTCTCCAGAATAATTATAAGTTTAGGAAAATATTAAAAGTACTTTGAATTCTAACTATATTGTAATTCAAATTCCTTGCTAGTTATTAGACTATTTCCTTTCTTAGTCCACCACTCTGCAATTTTTCTCCTTTCTTGTAATTTGAATTCTAATTATATTGTAATTCCAATTTTGGTTAATAGTTAATAAACTTCTAATAAAGTCACAAATGACTAATCTGAGCCCAAATAAAATACAAACTTGCTACAATCAAAGAACCATAGGTAGAGCTGTCAATATAGGTCGGCTCGCTCCATCCGAGCTAGCTTTTACAGGCTTTACAATTTGACAGGTCAGACTTGGCTAGCCCTTTTTTTCTATGGGCTAGAAAATAGCTACCCCATCCCATTTGTAAATGAGCCATAGGCCTCGCCGGGACCCCATATTTTTATTCTTATATTTTTTTTATAAAATTTTAAATTAAATTATAATTTTAAAATATTAAAATAAATAGCAACAGGATAATATTATACAGTATTAGTGTTACTATGGCTCCCTCCGTCCATCTTTACTTGTCCATTATGCTTTTTTTGAGATGTCCAACCATACTTTTCCACTCTATGAAAACAAAAGATAATTTCAAACTTAATATTTATCCTTATCATTAATTATAGTAGTTATTTTCTTGTTACATTTTCTAAGACATTGTAATTGTTATATTCAAAGGTGATTTAGTAAAATTATACATATTATTTATGTTTCTTAATTTCTGTGTCAAATCAATAAGGGACAAGTAAAGATGGACAGCGGGAGTACATAATATCAAAATATAATTTGTATCTAAGTTTTAATATTTAAAAAATTTGAATGAACTTTGAGTTTGGAGTCTTATTATGTTTAATATTCTATTTTATTTTTATTTTTATTTATTTTTTAATTCGGCCAACGGGCTGGCCCAACCCATATTGTAAAAGCCCCACAAATCAGCAGGCTTATTCAGGCCGAGCTAAAAAGCTCATTTTTTAAATGGGCTCCAAAAATCATAGTCCAGCCCTGCTAAATCACGAGTTAGGCCACGCCAGCCCAACGGGCCTAACCCATATTGACGGCTTATTCATAGGACTTTAAATTAAAGAAGTCTAATGAAAATAAAAAAAGAAACAAAGAAGAAAAAAGAAAACAGAAATACTAGCAACAGTTAAGGGCTTGTATCAAAATCCCCCTAAACCATAGATCATCACAAACTATTTCGTGCTCACGGACACTCTCAACGCAACTACATTCAATTTCACTTGAAGATCCACGATCCCAATATATCCAATTTCATATCCAACTTGGAATCCATGATGGTTGAACAGTTCAATTCTTTAAAGAGAATATTCATCAGTTTGATGTTACAGAAGTTCTTGCTGTAAGATCAAACAAAAGTTCTTAAGGACACAATGAATTCGGTGGTCTTAGATATTTGTTCATTACATCTAAAGTTTCTGTGCTTTCATTATTTTTATTATATTCTTATTGAGTGCAGTCCCATCAAGTACCACGTCTCGTTAAAAAGAGGCACAGTACATAATACAACCAATGATTAATCCAACATAGAATTACATAACTCGGGTCGGCCATCGAGCCAAAATTAATAAGTTCAATGGAAGACGCAAAATCTGAGTACATAAATGGTATGCATTATTGAACCCCTTCTCTTCGAAACAACAAAAAACAGAGCTAAAAAGAAACAAGAAAAGTAAAGTAATGGAACAATCATCAGTTTATGATATGTTCCTGATAGTACAGAGTAGAATCATATAACCGATCTCCACTTGTTTAGAACTGAAGCGTAGTTATTGTGATAGTATTAATTCAGCCTCGATGATTGAGGAATATATGGGGCAATCTTCCACCAGTGAGTTTGGCGAGTAAACTTCAGTTATGTAAGTATAGCAACTGATAATCTATTAGTAGATGCTTATTTTATATACTAGCAACACTGAAGGCTCGTATCAAATCCCCTAAACTATAACTCTACACTATAATATTATAAGTACAGGAAGGTGATCAAGCGGGCTAATTGAGAACTTTAAGAATCATCATAGTGCAAATATTCGAATTTCATAATCAAATCTTCAATTATAACAACTATATGAGAGAGCAATACTAAACCAAAGACTATGCTATGTTATTTTTGGTCCTAAATTCTCAGACCTTTCACTATGAACCAACTTGAGAAAATAATTTGAACATCAAACTTGAAGATATGAGATTTCATCACCATCACCTAGTTTGCGATTGTTGAATAACTCAGTGCATGAAAGAGAAAAGTCATCATTGTACATCTTCCTTAAGCAAACCCTTTCACCTTTATGTTTCTTAAGGGCATTTGCTTATGTTACATCCCACACGTTAACACGCACCCCGCACCCATTCTCCAAATTTTTTGCCATTTCCAATGTCCAATATCGAAGAATTACTCAAACATCTCGAAAAATGGAATCACCGGCTTTCCTACAATGACCTCATCATGGGTAATATTTTTCTTGATCTTCCACGGATTTTCCAAATCGACTATCGTGGGAGGTTATAAGTCCCTTATCTCTATTGGTTCTCGAGTCACCACCCATGGAGTGTTGTTAATTTTGCATGCTGCTTCTTTTTCTTTTGATAGAAAGAATTTGTAAATAATATAACTTTGCATGCTGCTTCTTCTTCTAACATCTTCTTTAGGCTAAGGAAAGGCCCTTGATCAGCTATTGACGAAACTGTTAAACGATACAATTCCCAAAAAGAATATTACAAGAGAGGCCATAAAATCTAAAATATGAGAGGCCAAAAAAAACATTAAAAAAAAATTCCAACTTTGAGAGGGAAACAGAGAAAAATATTACTTCAATTGATGGTCTGTAACCTTCAACTTTTACATTATTCTTTTTTTTTTCAATAAAATTAAACTGCATATTTATGTGTCATGCCCAGCCAAACACATAAACTGCAAATTGAGCCCCTACAAGCAGTAATGGCTTTTCTTCTTCCTCTAGGCCAAAAACTGAGACTTTCTTTCGAAACCGAAAGGGCCCAAATGCCGACATCAGTTATGTAGCACTTCAACTAAAAGCTTGTGACTCTTATGTTGAAGTTGTATTCTTTAGTTACCACAAATCATGGAACTAGCAACAATGAAGCAAACATTATGTGGAAACAGATTTCTTTGATAATAAAAAAGTCGATTTAATGAATTTATACAGTACATTTCTCTATTCAAACTTGCCCCAATACTCTGTACACATATTATCTATAAATAGCTATATACTGCACTCTATCCTGGATTATTAGTTCAAAAATTGATGATTTCTCCCTTAATTCAATTAGCAGATTCTAAGATAATGTACTCAAACTTCTCGCGTTATAGGTTTGGTATATGAGGTGGAGACAGAGTAGAAATGTATAAGTAATCTCAACTTTTTTAGAACTGAAGCTCCAGAATTTCATACAAAAGCCAAAACTCAATAAGACACAAGCTAAGAGTCCCTTATTACTACAAGTACAGTTGGGGACTTTAAAAACACGTAAAAAGCAGACAGAATTTTATTTTCTGAAAACTTTGAATTGCAATGAAAAAGCAATAGCAGTGACCTATTAAATAGGCTTACAACCAACTGATAGAAGCTAAAAATAAGGAACTAATAGTAGTGGATAAACATGTCCACTACTTCTAACCATATCAACTAAGAAATAGCAAAAAAATACAAACAAATTTCATGCTAATTAATTAAACCAACACTACTTTTACTAGCTAATCACTAGGAACTTATCGATTATGAAATGCCCCAAAAATGTGCTTCGAAAATGCCGATAATCGTAATTTCTATATATCTTAAAATCCGTGCCTGATATCGAAAATTCAACTTCATATTCTTGATCAGGGAAAAATTGAGTGGGAAATGGGTATAAATGGAATTTTAGAATACCCGTGGTGAAAAATAATTTTGCAAAATTTTCGAAAACAGTAAGGGTGCGGGATGACTCTGCAATGCGCAGAATATAGGTGTCCAATCCTCATGGACTAACGGGAAAAGTACAACCTGTAAATCTAGTGTGGGGCGTGGAAGGTTTTGATCCTTTTGTTCCAGGACGAATAGTTGTTTCCTTGTTCTGGGATCAATTATCTTTGTTTTATTTTAAATCATTGGGTTTAAACATTACTTTGGTGCTTTTTAATCCTTTCAAAATGGCAGCAACCTACCTTTTTTGCGAATTATGGCCAATACCGGGTATATAAGTAGTGATTTCAAATTCAGAGGTTAATCGTACTCTGGCAACTTTATGTAAGACAGAGTTGGTTTTTTTGGGGTGATAATGGAAAAGTTGACAAATAAGTCACCCTTACTGCCACTCTACAGAATCGTACACAAGATTTTCACCTCATACGACTCCTCGTTCAATTCTTTCAAATTCATTGGATCCTTATCCACGTTCGAGAATCCCCCCTTCTTCCACTCCACCCCGAAGAGTAACTAGGACGTAGTAAGAGAGGCAATACAAAAGTGTGTAAACTATAAAAATGAGTCAAAGTGGATTGTCCCACACTAGCACTTCTGTGCAATAATTCAACCATCAAGATCCTGGCTTTCGTACTTTGGTGGGTCTTCGAGATTCTTTCAATGACCTATGTTGAATTGATATCTATCTAATCTGATCGACTGCGTAAAGCCCGCGGTAGCAACGGAACTGGGGAAAGTATACAAAAAAGACATTTCTTTTCTATTATATTAGTATTTTTTATAATATTAGATATATTAGACTATTATATTTGATTAGTATTAGTTAGTGATCCCGACTTAGTGAATCCTTTCTTCCGTGATGAACTATTGGCACCAGTGCTACATTTTCTCTCTGTGGACCGAGGAGAAAGGGGGCTTGCGGGAAGAGGAGTGTACTATGAGAGAAGCAAGGAGGTCAACCTCTTTTTTGCCATTTATTCCTATTCCAAGGGAAAAATTCACCAATCTCTTAACCAACCTCAAGGAACTATTTATACGTTGTTGCACAAAAATAAGGAATGTCAGTCATTGATAATTTTGTCAGTAACCAATTGTTCTTGAAAAAGGTCATTCAAAGATGTAAAATATCATAGTGTGATAAAAGAATCAAGTGAAATCCAATTCACGAAATAATTTGATCTATGGACAGTTTCATTGTGGTAAAGGTCGTAATGCAGAGGAATCGTTACTGCAAGGCATAGAGGGGGAGGTCATAAGCGTCTATACCATAAAATTAATTTTTGACGGAATGAAAAAGACATATATGGTAGAATCATAACCATAGAATACGACCCTAATCGAAATGCATACATTTGTCTCATACACTATGGGGATGGTGACAAGAGATATATTTTACATCCAAGAGAGGATATAATTGGAGATATCATTATTTCTGGTACAGAAGTTCCATTGTTCTTATTTTTCTGATCATGTTTTTGAAAAATTCACTTCATTAAGTTAGTCAGACCACCTCTTCTTTTTATATGATAGTATATATCGGTATTTTCAAAGTTGGAAGAAAGACGGAATCACTCAATTTCTTGGCTTCTATCATATATTAGATAGCATGCAAATCCTTTCCGCACGTAGAACACCTGGTAAAGAGACCCAATCATGAGTGAAATAAATACCGCGACTTTCTATCTTGTTCAACAAAATCATGAACTGCTAGTCGTAGAATATTATTCTCGTTAGACTTAAACCTCACACTAAAACAAAGGGCTCAAAAATTTTCTTCCCTTTAGGCGAAGTAAATTGACAGACGGGGCCATTTCTCAAGAACAATAGCTAAAAGGCCCGATACTACCACTTGGATCCGGAAGCAGACCCATTGCATAGTAGTGTTAGCACTTCCTTAATTTCCTGTTTCCACCTAGGGGCATTGGGGTCATGGCTCCATGCCTATTTACATGAGAAATATCCCATGCTTAGTCATTTATCAACTCCATATCACTCAAAAAACTCTCTCTAAAACCTCTCAACAATTTTATTAAAAATTCTCATCCAAATTCAAGTGTCTCAAGCTTAAGCTTCAAATCTCCTTCAAGTTTACATCAAGAAAACCCAAGTTTAAGGTATGTGGGTTTCATCCATTGAGTCCTTTCACTCATGGAGCCCAATCTTCCTTTTTATGAAAAATTGCATGTTTTGAAGTTCTATTATCTATGATTATCTTTTATTATGGATTATGAGTATAAATCATATTGGGAATTTATGAAATGTTGATGGATTATGCATTGTTATATATTTCAAGCTTACACCATTAATTGGTTTTATCTATTGAGACTGTGCATGTTTTGAGTTATGAAACTATGATCTATTATGAGATTTGATGATGAATTTCAAGGTATTCCATATGAGGGTTTTACTATATGTTGGTGTGTTAATTTGCATTGAGTATTCTTCTACTATTACACTTTTGAATTTCATGATTTTGAACAAGTATTATACACCCATAAAGTGTTTGATAAAGTGTCAAGTCAAGAATTCTCAAGTTATTGATGATTTACTACATGATTTACAAGTCAAGTGACTATATGATGATTAAAGGTTTTCAAGTATGTATTGAATTCATGAAAAATATCTATTATGTTACAAGTATCAAGCTAAGCCCTATTTTCAAGATTTTACCTCTTATGAGTCATTCATGTTAAAGCAAGGGTTCATATACGATTATGATTATAATCTATTCTCATGTTTCAACTTAGGTACATCATTAGAGGTCAAGTATGTTTAAAAGCTACTCATGTCATTTTTTCATATTTTTACAAGTTATTAAATTCATGATTATTTCAAGTATTCCGTGGAATTAAACATAGCACCGATGGATTAGATGTCGTCAGGGACTATCTTCAAGGGTCCATACTCCTTTCCTCAAACTACGTGCCGATATAGGATTATGATTATTACCCTTGCTATACTATTGGATCTATTTAGTACACTTTATCATGAAATCCGCCCCGAAATGGGATGGGTTCCCGTAAAGGGGGTTACTTCTCCGAAATGGGATGGGCTCCCCTAAGGTGAAGTATGGTTTACCTTGGCAAATAGACCACCTCTTTACTGATGAAGGGTAATCATCGAGATTCAAAGTTGTAGCTCACTTGGTCTTATTCTTTGTCGATTAAGGTCTTATTCCAAGTTGCATATGTATCATGTCCTATGCCAGTTGAATGATTTAGGAAATATGTTTTAGTTCAAGCATCGACCATGCATGCCATATTGAGATTATGCTTACCTATTGCCTATTACTATGTATTTTGACTATATTGGCTTATGTCCATCCTATATACTTAGTACATTCAAACGTACTAACACATACTTTATGCCTACATGATATCACCATGTAGGGACCGAAGCTCCTCTTGATCATCCTCCAAGTGGCTAGTGAGATTATTCAAAGATAAGCTTGGTGAGTCCTCAAGTTCAGGGACACTTTCTATTTTCTCTTGCTATGTCTAAGACTTCTTTATGTTGAACATTTGACATTATGAGGGTGCGCTCGGAAAGTATCTTTGCCCCCACTCCATTCCAAGTTTAGAGGTGTATGTTGGATATTATGATGTTATTGTTCTATGAGCTTGACTTTTATGCTTGGTTTATATTCAAAGACTTCCCTTAGGCCCACTTCCCATTTTATATATCTCTTGTTATTATTTATTGCTTCCACGACCAAGGATGTATGATTGATATGTTAAGAGGCTTGTTTGAATCCCTTCAGGTTCTCATTCGCCGTGTCACTTTTAGGCCCTAAGCTTGGGTCGTGACATGTTACTTTTGAAGCACTAATCAACACTCTCCCTTGCTTCAAAGTTTGTTACTCCCATCTGCAATCTGAAATACTCAGGCTTCCTAATTAGAAGTGCTTTGGTTGGAATATTATCAACTTGTTCATTTATCGCACAATTCTTCAACATTATTTCCACTTTCTACCAGATATCGTATGAAGTGGTACCGAATGTCAATATGTTTCGCACTGCTATGAAATGCCAGATTTTTCATTGTTATAATAGTTGATTTGTTGTCACAGAAAATTTCAGTTGTAGTGGCTTGCTCCTGAAATACATTAGCAAGCAACCTTATCAGCCAGACTGCTTGATGAGAAGATGCAATGACAATAGTATATGTTGGACATTTGGGAGAGTAAGACAACACAAATATTACTCACTACAATTAGAATAGAAGTGGAGGAAAGATGATTTTCTATTCAACTTTTTCCTTTTCACAAAATGGCTAGATTACATGACTATTTATAGGTGATTTCATCCATATATGTAGCATAGCATACATGTACCATAAGTAATTCTTCACATCCTTCAAGTTCATGAATACACATAACTAGACTTACTCTAGACATTTCCACCAAATCATGCATCTCCAAATACATAGTTCATGAACTAAAATCAATATGATGTGAACACACTAAATAATGTGAACATATTTATTTTTTCAACATCCCTCCTTTAACTTGACTCACTACTCCAAGAGTCATCCGTATCTTCTGAAAAATATCAGTCTTCAATGGCTTGGTGAAAATGTCTGCAACTTGGTCTTGAGATTTTACAAACTCACTCTCTACCTCTTTCTTTGATATACAATCTATAATGAAATGAAATATAGTATCAATATGTTTGCTCCTTTCATGAAACACCGGGTTCTTGGGCAACATAATGGCTTATTTGTTATCAAAACAAATGTTAGTTATATCTTTTTGTTGTTGGTAGTGTTCTTTCAACAAGCTCCTTATCCAAATTGCATGACAAGCACAAGAAAAAGCTTCTACATATTCTGCTTCACATGTTGACAAAGTCACAATTGGTTGTTTCTTGGAATTCCATGTAAATGCAAAATTCCCAAAGAAGAAAACAAACTCGGTAGTGCTTTTTCGATCACCTACATCACCAGCCCAATCACTATCACAATAGCCAACAGGCTTGAATCCTTGGAAGATGAATAAAAATTTTCATAATCAAGTGTACGTAAGATGTACCGGGGTATTCTTTTGGCTGTTTTTAGATGGGAAGTTGTTGGATTTTCCATTAACTGAGTAACAAGTCCAACACCAAAAAGAATATCAGGTCTCGTACAAGTTAAATACCTTAGGCTTCTATCAAAACTCTTGAAATATATTGAACTGATGTTTTCTCCATCTTCATGCTTGGAAAGTTTAAATTCCAAATCCAGAGGGGTGCTAATAAGCTTACGATTCTCCGTCTCACATTTCTTGAGAATCTCCTTCGCATATTCTCCTTGACAAAAATATATGCCATCATTTTTTTGCTTCACTTTAATGCCAAGATAGTATGACATTAGGCCAATATCTGTTATCTCAAATTCTCTTTCCATTGACTTCTTGAAATCTTCAAACATCTTTGCATTATTTCCTGTCAAGCTCAAATCATCCATATTCAAACAAACAAGTAATATTTCACCACTTTCATTAACTCTTACATAAAGTACATGCTCGTGTGGACACTTCACAAAACCATTAACATGAAAGTATTTGTAAATTCTACAATTCCAAGCTCTTAGAGCTTGCTTCAATTTCAACGCTTTATCCTCACCTCCTTCAACTTTATAGCGCCAAAGGTAGGTCAATGTATACTTTCTTCTTCCAAAATCCCATTCATGAAATCTTACTTCACATCCATTCGATGGATTTTCCACTAATTCTGAGCTGCCAAAGAAATAATCAAGCAAATTGTCTCAAAACGAGCAACTGGTGCAAACACCTCATCATAATCAATACCGACCTATTGTTTGTAGCCTTTTGCTACCAATCTTACTTTATCCCTTGCTATTTTATCTTTGAAATGTTTCTTTAGCTTGTAAATCCATTTTAATCCAATGGTGTTTTTTCCTTTTGGAAGTTTGGCCAACTCCCAAGTATCATTCTTCTTGATCGTCTTGATTTCTTCATCTACCGCAGCGCTCCATTTTAGAGTACCAACAGCATCTTCGTAACTTACAGGCTCGTTGTCCACAAGTAAAAAAAAGTGAGTGAAATCACATAAATTTTCTTTCACTTCTTCAATTGTGTCATACAAGCCTCAAAGACTTCTAGACTTTTGAGGTACACTGCTTGAACTTGATTCTCCAACTTCTTGAACTTGTGATGGAGGTTTTGCAGGTGGCGTAGTAGCCTATTCCACCACTTCTTCATCAACAATGAATGGACTAAAAGAGTAATCTTGCTCTTTAGATTTCCACTCTCAAGCACTATCTTCATCAACTTCTACATCTCTTCTTACGGAAACCTTGCCATTTCTTGGGTTATATAATTTATAACCTTTAGATCTTTGTGCATAACTAATAAAAACATACCTTTCACTTTTTTCATCAAGCTTAGATCTCTTCTCATCTGGCACATGTATATAAACAATGCTTCCAATCACTCGCAAGTAAGCAATTTTTAGTCTGAAACCATTCTAAACCTTTTGTGGTATTTTGCCATGACCACTTTTGGTGTGACATCGATCTGATAATTACACTGCACAATCAACTGCTTCAGCCCAAATTTCCTTAGGCATATTTTTGTTCTTCAACATACTTTTTGCCATGTTGAGAATAGTTTGATTCATCCTCTCCACTATGCCATCTTGTTGAGGCAATCTTGTGTCACAACCCGAGCCTAGGGCTTAGACGTGACACGACGAATGGGAAACCCAAAGAAACCCCAAACAAGCCTCTTAACTTGTCATTACACATCATTGGTCATGGAAGCATATAAAGACATATAGATTAAGAATAGGGGAAATAGGGCTAAGGGAAAATTTGCATGAACATCATAATCAAGAGAGAAGTGTCAAAGCTCATACATAGATTCACATGTCCAACAAGCACCTCTAATACATAAGTAGAGCGGGGGCCAAGGCAAAGCTACCGGACTCACCCTCAAAGTCAAATAAAACATAAGAAAGTGTCTCAATACATAGATAATAGCAACATAAAGACTTGGGTCCTAGAAGTGAAGGACTCACAAACTAGCTTTAAGTAGAACCGATTTAGCCACATGGAGGAGGAGGATGATCAACTTGAGCACCGGTTCCTACATGGTGATATCATGTAGGTAAGAGTATGAGTTAGTATGTTTGAATATACTAAGTATGTGGGGTGTAATGCAACAATTGATAGACATCATACTCAAAATACATACATTAGACAATAGGCATAGTATACCAATATGGCATGTATGATCAATGCACAAGTAAAACACGCTTTAAGTAACTCATGCTCATACAAGATATCATATGTGTGGAAAAGACCAAGCTAGAATCCCAACTATACTTGGGAGATGCCATTAACACCTGGACACCCTGGTGGCAAGGTACAATGCCCCTCACATGGTTGATGGCATTCACACCTGGACCCCTGGTGGCAAGGTACAAAACCCCTCACATGGTTGATGCCATTCACACTTGGACACTCTAGTGGTAAGGTACATACCCCTTACATGATTAATGTCATTCACACCTTGACACCCTGATGGCAAGGTATATACCTCTCATATGATTATCCGGGCTCCTATACCCCTGGATCGCGGATGGTCTAATGAAACACATTATATAAAACATATATATCATATATATAAGCTCATTGCATCATAATAACATCAATCATATCATATCTCATGCTTTGGACCTTCAATTCCTCAACAAACCATAACCGAACATTTTATCAAACATCTAGGGTGTAATGGGGGTAAAAGACCATGTAATTTAGAGGTAAAATCATGTAAGGAAATCTGTAATAAAATAATCAATCAACACCTTGCAACACCCCCAAGGCATTCACATCAAATCCAACATTAGATCCAAGATTTAGAGCTCAAAATATGCTAAAATAACCATACTTTCATGAACTAAAATCACTATGCAGTAAATTTCTCAATATACTAGACCCACATGTAAAATCAACTTTAAATCATGAAATATTAGTAAAAAGGAGGCTTAATCACCATCGGTGGAAGGACTCAATGGTTCAACACCATATACCTTGACTTTGGAAAACCCTTGAAGAAGATTGAAAATGGAGACTTGAAGCTTGAGTGAGATCCTTGATGAAATCCTTAAGATTGGTCTTGAGTTTGGGACTTGAATTTAGGAGCAATATTTGGCTAAGTGTCTTGGTGAGTATTGGGGAATGTTTAGGGAGATATGATGATGAAATAAGGCTAAGTATAGGTAAAAATATGTATGGAAAAAATTCGGCCCAACACTTAGAAAAATTTGGACGAACTAAGAAAAACAGTGCAGAATTTACACACGGAGAGGTCGCGGACCCTCACTAGAAATTGCACCAAGTGCAAATTTCATAAATCGATTTCTTTGCTTTAAAATCAAGGTTAGACCCTTGCCCCCTAATTTAGACCCCCTAAACAAGAATATGAAGTCAAATTTTTGAAATAAGAACCAGATCTTTAGATATATGGAAAACAAAATTCCAGCCACTTCCAAGGCACGTTTTTAGGTACTTTTTGGGGTCGCTTCATCTTGGAACGTTCAAAAAGGGACATAATCCATTTTTGTCACAAAAAGCCTTGAACTCATTTGAAGTGAATTCTTCACCATTACCGGACTGAAGTGACTTTTTTTATAGCAACTTTGCTTCTCCACCATAATCTAAAAATTCTTGAAATTTTCAAACACCTCAGATTTTTTCTTCAAAAAATACACTCAAGTTTTTCGATAATAATCATCAACAAAGAGAAGGAAATAATTACTTTTACCAAGTGAGCTAGTCTAGCTTGATAAGTATGCACATATTCATATGAATCAATTCTAAAGGACATCGTGCACATGTCAATGACTCTTCGGGAAAACTTTTCCTTGACTGTTTTCTAAAATGATATCCTTCGCAAAGTTGATTAGGATGGTTAATGGTTAGCAACCCTTTTACCATATTTTCTTTTGTCATCAATCTTAGACTATCAAAGTTCATATGGCCAAATCTCATGTGACTAAGCCAAGATGAATTTTTGACAAATGAAAATAACCACCTTGGTACATCAGTTTGAAGATTCAATACAAATATATTATTTTTAGCCATGGGAACTTTTGCTAATAATCTTTAATTTTCGTCTTTCATTGTCAATATTTTATCTTTCAAATGAATGTCATAAGTTTTTGCCAGAAGCTGCCCTAAACTCAAGATATTACTTTTCATCTCTGGTATATACATGACGTTGGAGATAAATTGATGACTTCCATCTTTCAAATGAATTAAAATCATACCTTTTCCTTTGATTTGAACTTTTGAAGAGTCTCTAAGAGTGATGTTGCCACCATTAAATTCTCCAATCTCAACAAATAAATGCTTCTTCCTGCACATATGACTACCTGCACCGAAATCAAGGTACCATTTTTATTTTTTTCAACACGTTCGCCTTCTTTGCATGCCATAAGTAAGGTTTCATCTTCATCTTCATTTTTCTCTCCACAAAATTATTAATCTCCTCTAAGTTTGTCTCGACCCAAGACTAGGGTCTTGCCGTGACACGGCGAGTTGGGAACCCGAAGGAACCCCAATCAAGCCACTTAACTTGTCATTACACATCCTTGGACGCGGAAGCATATGAAAGGCATAAAGTAAACAATGAGGAACAAGGGGCTAAGGGATAGCTTGTCAAAACATCAACATCAAAGACAAGGAGTCATAGATCATATCATAAATACACTTCTCGTCCAACAAACACCTCTAAATACATAGGTAGAGCAGGGGCCAAGACAAAGCTACCGGGCTCACCCTCATAATCAATAGAACATAAGATAGTGTCTCAATACATAGATAATATCAACATAGACTAAGGTCCCCGAAATGGAGGACTCACCAACAAGCTTGAAATAGCACCAACTAGCCACATGGAGGAGGAGGATAATCAAATTGAACACCGTTTCATACATGGTGATATCATATAGGCAAAAGAATGCATTAGTACATTTGAATGTACTAAGCATGTGGGATGCAATGCAACAAGAAATTGGCATCACGATCTAAATGCATAGCAATAGGCAATGAGCATATTATAGCAAGATGTCATGTATGAATAATGCATAAGTAAAACATGCTTAAATAACTCATGCTTGTATAAAGTATCATATGTGAAGAATAGACCAAGCTAGATTTCCAAGGTATAAACCCCTTGAGGTTAGTGATAATGTCGCCCTATCACTTAGGTTGTGAAGTACTAACCCTTCACTCGGTTAGTGATAATGCTGCCCTATCACCTAGGTTGTGAAGTACTAACCCTTCACTAGGTTGGTGCTAATACCGCCCCATCACCTAGATAGAGAAGTACAAACCTTTCTCTCGATTGATGAGTAAAAACCCCCTATCTCGGCTAGTGGTAATGCCGCCCTATCACCTAGGTGGAGAAGTATGATCCCTTTCTTACGTTGATGAGTACAAATCCCCATCTCGGTTATACGGGTTCTTAGAACCCCCGAATTAGGCATCACCTAATGGAACTCTTATATATAGATTATATCATATACATAGGCTCATTTCATCATCATATAGTCAATCATATCATATTTTCATACTTTCGACCTTCAACACCTCAAGAAACTACATTCGGACATTTTATCAAACACTTAGAGGGTGTGTAATGCTAGTAGAAAACCATGAAATATAGAGATGAAATCATGAAAGAAAATTCATTGTAAAACCATAAATCAACACCTTACAATACCCTCAAGAAACATAAATCAAGACCCCTCCTCAAATCTTACAATAGATCAAGGGTTTATAGCTCAAAATATAGTAAACAATCACAACTTCACATAGCTTTAACTTAGTGTGCAGTGAATTTTATAATAATCAAGACCCATTTGTAAATCAACTTTAAATCATAAAATTTGAGTAAAAGGAGAGTTAAGTATCATGGTTGAAAGAATCCATAAGTGAAACCCACATACCTTAGGTCTAGAGTTGCTTGGAATTGAGATTAGGAAGAATGGAGCCTTGGAAATGATCTTTGAATCCAATCTTGTTCTTGGGTTTCCTTGAAATTGACTTGGGGTGTGGTGGATCCTTTTAAGAGAATTTAGAGTGTATTTGAGATGAGAATAATGATTTTGATCCTTTGGAACCTTTTTAAGGTCTTTTAGGAAGGTTAAGATAGCATTGGAAGTCTTAAAAGGGCATTAGAGTAATCAAAATTTACGAAGACGCCATAAGTGAACGGATGGAAAATTTGGCAAAGTGTTACCCCATAGAAGGTCCCATGGGTCGTGTGGTACTCCGCAGGTCGTGTGTAGTGCCCATGACAAGTTACTTTTTCCAAAAATTGAAGTTGGACATCGATTGGAAAAAGATGTCTCGTCATGACCACGGAGGCCTCCACGGGTAGTGTGGAGCCTCACGGCCTGTGTGGAGGCTCGTGGCACCATACTTGGTGTTGTAAAATGTTGCCCAAATTCCACGCCAAGGGCCACAACCTGTGCCACCTACCACAACCCGTGTGGGTGGTTATGGTCCATGCCTTAGTCTCAAACTCACCTCCATGCATACCAAGCCTCCCTTACTCACCTTCACACCCCTCCTCAAGACCAGTGGCAAGCCTCATAACCCGTACCACTGGTCGTGGTCCATGCCTTAGGCTCAAAATGGTTTTTCCCAGCCTCACATGTCTCACATGACCCATACAAGCCATCACTGCCCGTATAGGTGCCCGTGTGACATCACTGCACAGGAGGGTCTTACGAAAATGATCATAACTTCCTCATCCGACCTTAGAATAAGGTGAAACCAAGTGCCTTGCAAAGATAACTCAAACAGCTTTCATTTGACATGTCGTTGGCCACCCAGTTTCAAAGTTCTAAAAGTTATGCTAGTTTAAAGTTGACCCTTGTATGGACCATCACCCAGAACTCAACTTTTAGGGAAGTCTTTAATCATTTAGGTACGAGGAGTCTCCCATGAACCTAATACACCCCCAACCTAACCAAATGAGACTTAGAACATGGATATACAGGAGAATAAAGTTATGGGGTGTCACAATATCTCCCCCTTAGGAACATTCATCCCCGAATGTAAAAGAAACATACACAAGGAAAGTAGTCATGAAGACTTTAGCCCAAACATGAATGCAACAACGACATAAACATAATTTCAAGAAAATTTCAACATGTACATCAAAATTCTCATAATCTTATTAACATGAACATGAATGCATGCAATGACATAAGGGCCTAAACTTGAGACTTGAAATCACAAAAAGGACTTAACATGTTATTATAAGCTTGAATAGAATAAAAGATATACAAATATTGCTTCTCCATGCCCGCACCAGCTCCCCAAGAAACACATACGAATAGATGACTCTTCCAAAGGGGCCTTGACGAACACCACATCCTCATTAACTATCTTTTCCACCCTTCCATCTAACACCTCCACCGGGACCTTCCCCTAAGCCAACTTGTACCTCATATCACCCATAATTTCAAAGAGTGCTACAGGACTAGAGTCACCAACCCATCTCTTCCATCTAGAAGCATGAAGAACCGGACGAACTATATCTACATCCATAGGAAATACCCAAACTTATGCAACCTTACCAACCTCCCTTTACATTCTATAAGGACTCACAATCCTCAACTCAATTGTCAACCTTAAACACACCTAGTCCACTTGGTACCATAACCACCATCTTCCCCTTGGGAGACAACCCCCACTCTATCATCTTCTCACTTAAAACTTCCAACTCTAATAAGGCAGAATCAAGGCCTTGCCTAATCTAGAACTCTTAATCCAAGAAGATTTAGAATCACCAAGGACACTATACTACCATTCCCAACTTCCCTCAACCTACTTCCAACCTAGCCAACCGATGGATCCACTAGTCTACTCTTTGACACCATTATCCACATATGCTAAGCTACCCATAGGCACCCTACTTAGAGCAACAACAACAACGCGAGCCTTACTGAGAAAAAGAACTAAAGCATACTCATATCATAATCCTTAAAGAATTCTTACCACCTTCTTGTTATCCAAAAAGCACACTTATCGTCTTCTAGTAAACAAACTCTCATCATCCAAGATTCACAACACTACCCCCAAATAATTCACAAGCTCTACACAATTCAATACCTCATCACTAGAGACCACCACAAACATATAAAGGAAGGGTTTTAAGACCCTATTCTAGAGACCAATAAATATAGACAATGCATACATCAACCAATCTCCATGTGTGGTAGATCCCACCAAAATATAGGGCAAATGATTAAATAGAATTATTAAATAAATAAAATAAAGTCAAAAATGAGAAGAAGATATTAAAGTAATGACGTAACCACATCAAATTGATCGTTACATAAAATGAATCTTTTCGTCGGTACCTAACTATGGAACTAAACGAAACAATATAATGGAACTTAAAGTAACAATCAAAACAAACATAATATTTAAAGTAACAACACATAACAATACAATAAGTAACAACCATCGAAAGCAAGCTCCATTGAATTTACTAAGCAATAAGTTTATTACAGGGGACAATAAAGTGAAGCAGTAGCTTCATTTTCATTTAAATTCTTTATAAAAAAATAAAATAAGAAAGAAAGAAAGAAAAAGTAGTTTTCCCTTTTCGTTCAGTTGCTTCGACCAAGTATAATTGTCCTTAATAATTCTGTTTTGGAGCTTCTTGACCCTGCAACTCGTCCATATTTTTTTCTCGTGAAGATCCACTTTGCATTGAGGTTGAGGTTTGAGTAAGGATGAGTTGGAATTTGAATTACAATTCAATATGAAGAGCAGCTTTGTGGAGGTAGAGAGGATTTCTTGTGATGTTAAAGAGAGATGTAAGTGGTTTTCTTGTGTTGTTAGCTTATCCCATTGTTAAGTAGTACTGTTTCCCCCTAATTTGTCAGATAGCATGTGAGTTGTTGAAAGAGTTGTGGTTGGGTAGATTATTTCTTGGCTTTGGAAGATGCAGAGGAATCTTTCCTTTGCTCGAGAAATTAGAAATATTACGATATGATGAGTTTATTATGGGGTAATCTTCCACCAGTGAGTTTATGCATGAATGGGATTGTAAACACCTCGTGAAAAGGCGAAAATACCCCTAAAATTGACCTCATGCATAACATGTCTTCCCTTGCTCCATTTACAAATCTGAGATCGGATTTGCGATTAGTGTGAAAAATCGAGTCGAAAAATGGTCTCGACTTGACAAAAACTCAAAAAAATGTGAATTATTTTTCCCAAAAGAATTTAGAAACAGTGAGGTTTTCGCGTCCGCTCCGTGACGAGAAGAGAACGCGAAAGCACATTGTGGTTTTTCCAAAATTTTGACTAAACGCTAAATTCGCGAAAAACTGAGATTTAACACTAGTGCGCGTCAGGGGAAGTTTTGCTCTTTCAATGGGGAGGGGTAATTCTGATTTTTTCCACACTCCATAATCCTAAGTTAGACATTTTTAAGTTTAATTTAAGTTTTAAAACACAGAGAACCCACATTCCATAGTTCAAACACTTCCAAGAAACATTCAACCATAAAGAAATTCAAGAAAACTCTCTCTAACTTTTCAAGAAATTCCTCCAAGGTATGTAAGGCCACACAGAAACTAATTTTTTTGAGAATATTTTAGAAAGAATGTGATACTTTTCATCCAACAAGTTTCAAGCTTGAGTTAAAATTGAGTTTACATATATCTTGTAAAGTTAGTAAAATTTCTTACATTTGCTTAGATTCTTGATAAGTAATGACGGTCCTTGATCCTTTAATGACTATTTTAGCGAATTGTCTCCAAGATTTAAATCCATACATGATTTCTTGTGAATCTTATATGGGTTTTATGAACACCCATAAAGTTTATAGTCAAGATCAGTTAAAGAATCCTTTTCTTGAGTCATCCTTGCACTTTAGATGAGAAAATTTTATATTAAAGAATATTTGAGAAGATAACAGATTTCAGTCAAGTTAAAGACTTCAGTTGAGAAAGCTAAGTAGTAAGCTGGGCTAAGTCTCCAAAGCTAGATTTTCAACAATTTATGATTATTTAAGTATGAGCTATATAAAGTATTTTGGGAGTAGTATTGAGCACCGATATAGATGAAAGTAGAATAAATTACTCAAATTCATAAACTATGTAGCCAGCATAGGATAGGATTGTACTACAGTACATTCTTCATTAGCCACTGAGATGGTCCAGTTTTCAGATGGATATCCACTCCCCTAGTTCTTCGTCCCCTACCCCGGCAAAGTATGAGACGGCTCTAGCAGCGTGGGCGATATGTTGTATCACCACGAAGCTCATAGTAGTGGTTGTCGGTTAGAGAAACTCCCCAAGTTAAGAAATATGTTTACTTATTAGCTTTCAGCAAGTTATTTTTAGCATACAAGTCGTATAATTATTGTTATTCCACTTTTGAATTATGATTATGTCTTTTGAGATGCATTATGATATCCCTATTAAATGTTTTGTCCATCTTACATACATTATATTCCATGGTCTTACGTCTTTAGGACCTGCATCATTTTATGATGCAGACGTAAGTGACAGAGTTCCTCAGCAGTAGCTCCGTTGAGAATCTAACAACTTCCAGTTTTGGTGAGGCCTCTTCTCAGTCTGAGGCGCTTGAGTTGTTTATGTTGCTTTTCAGTATTTATTTCTAGTTCTAACTACTTAGGTCCTATCTTAATAGTCCTTTCAGACAGTATTAGTAGAGGTTCCATAGATCTTGTGTTTAGTATTGCAAGTTTTCAGTTATTCAGACATTGCTTAAAAGCCTTTTCACTTAGTTATGTAAACATATATGAATTTTTGTATTGCTTTTAATTAGCCTTTTCCACTATTATGATTCTTCCACTAAGTAGTATCCAGGCCAAGTGGTTCACTTGGGGACCAGAAATGGTTTCAGAGTGCCAGCCATGTCTAGGGTGTAGGCTTGGGGCGTGACAAACTTGGTATCAGAGAACAGAGTTCAAGAGTACTAGGGAATCTATGGAACTGTGTCTAGTAAAGTCCGTATTATGGGTGTGAAGCATGCCACATCTATAATAGGGAGGCTACGAGACATTAGGAAGAGTCATCTTTTCTTGTTATTCCTTGTCACGTGCTTCAGACTATATCTCTGTGAAGTGCCTTCTAACTCGTGCGTTCACGCCTAGTTTTTCAGATCATGCCTCCTCGTAGGGCTAATGGACCAGTAAGGGGCAAAGGACACCCATCCAGAAGGAATGCAAACCAGTTGGGCCGAATCCCTAAAGAGCCTAGAGGCCCAGCTGCGCCTGTGGAGCAGCCACAGCAAGCTAACATATCTAACGCTGAGCTTTACCAGGCAATTCAGACTTTGGCTCAAGCATTCGCTACTCAGGGAGGCCGCTAGGGAGATGGCATGAATGATGGGGCGGATACCGCCAGAGTTAGAGAGTTTCTGAGAATGAACCCAACAGAGTTCACGGTGTCTGATGTGAAGGAGAACCCTGAGAATTTTATTAAGGAGCTTCAGAAGGTGTTTCAGGTGATATGTATAGCTGATATTGAGCGGGTTGAGTTGGTTGCATATCAGCTTAAGGGGGTAGCTAGACTCTGGTTTGACCAGTGGAAAGGGAGTAAGCCAGATTAGGCTCTAGCTATTACTTAGGCAATGTTTGAGGAGGCCTTTCTAGGACAGTACTTTCCCGGGGAGATGAGACAGGCTAAGGTGAGAGAGTTTCTGAACTTGAAGCAGGAGAATATGAGTGTATAGGAGTACAGCCTCAAGTTTACTCAGCTATCCCATTACACTCCGGCTATGGTAGCAGACATGCGTACTAGAATAGATCTCTTCGTGTCTGAGCTCTCTCGAATGACCAAGAGGGAGGGCAGGAATGCGATGTTGATTGGGGATATGGATATAGCCCTCTTGATAACATATCTGTCGCAGGTAGAGGAGGAGAAGATGCAGGACAAGGAAGAGTTTCAAAGTAAGAGGGACAAGGTATCAGGCCAGGAGATAAGCAAGAGGGGTACTGGAGCTGGAAGTCACTCATCTTTCCAGCCTAAGACATCCAGACTAGCACCCTCATCCGCTAGTGCACCTACACCGAGGGTCAGAAATGAGCAGGGATCACAGCACCGCAGGTTCCCGGGCAACCAGTCACAGGGTAACATGGCTCCAATATCAGACGGTTATCCTACTTGTGGTAAGTATGGTAAGTCTCACCCTGGAGAGTGCCTTCTGGGAATAAATGGATGTTTCAAATGTGGTCAGGTGGGGCATTTCTTGAAGGATTGTCCTATGGGGAAGCAAAATATGAGAGATACCAGGTCACAGACTGTCTCTTCAGCCCCGCAGGGTAAGCCACCTACAGGGGTACTACAACAGCGACAAGCGGGGGTACAAACCTCTTGTATGCCATGGGCACTAGACAGGAGCAGGAGAACTTACCAGATGTAGTTATGGGTATGCTCAAAATCTTTACTTATAATGTCTATGCATTGTTAGACCCAGGAGCCACTTTGTCATTTGTAACCCCATATGCAGCTATGAAGTTTGGGGTTAATATAGAATGTCTTCATGAGCTTTTCAGTGTTTCTACTCCTAGGGGAGAGTCTATGTTTTCCCAAAGGATCTATAGAGGTTGTCCAGTCTCTATTTATCATAAAACTATTGTAGCTGATTTGGTGGAGTTAGATATGGTAGAGTTTGATATCATCCTAGGCATGGATTGGCTTCATGCTGGGTATGACTCTATAGATTGCAGAACCAGAGTAGTCAAATTTCAGTTTCCTAACAAACCAGTCTTAGAGTGGAGAGGTAGCTCAGTTGTTCCTAAAATTCAATTTGTATCATACCTCAAAGCTAGAAAGTTAATCTCCAAAGGGTATATCTATCATCTAGTCAGAGTTCAGGATTCTTGTACTGAGGCACCAGCTCTTCAGTCTGTTCCAGTTGTGAATAAGTTCCCAGAAGTCTTTCCTGAGGATCTTCCTGGAGTCCCTTCTGATAGGGAGATAGACTTTGGGATAGACACTCTTCCAGATACTCAGACCATATCTATTCCTCCATACCGTATAGCTCCTTTAGAGCTAAAAGAGTTGAAGTTGCAGGTGAAATATCTTTTTGATAAGGGATTCATTAGACCAAGCATCTCACCTTGGGGTGCTCCAGTTCTCTTCGTGCGAAAAAAGGATGGTTCTTTACAGATGTGCATAGATTACCGTCAGAAGAAGGCTAAGTTAGAATGGTCAGAAGCTTGTGAGAAGAGTTTCCAAGAGTTGAAGACTAGGTTGACTACAGCCCCAGTATTATCCCTACCAGATGGAGTTGATGATTTCGTGGTTTATTGTGATACTTTCAAAGTTGGCTTGGGTTGTGTATTAATGCAGAGAGGTAATGTGATAGCATATGCCTCTAGACAGCTTAAGATTCATGAAAAGAATTACCCAACTTATGATCTTGAGATTGCTATGGTGGTGTTTGCTTTGAAGATCTGGAGACACTATCTATATGGTAGGCAAATGGATGTATTCACGGACCACAAGAGTTTGCAGTATGTGTTTGGCCAGAAGGAGCTGAAATTGAGACAGAGAGAGATGGTTGGAGCTGCTGAAAGACTATGATATGAGTATCCTCTATCATCCAAGTAAAGCTAATGTGGTTGTTGATGCTCTTAGCAGGGTGACCATGGGGAGCACAGCCCATGTTGAGGATGAAAAGAAAGAGTTAGCTAAGGAGTTTCACAGACTAGCTCGTCTGGGGTGCAGATTGAAGATTCTGACGATGGTGGGGCCATTGTCAGAAATGGATCAGAGTCATCTTTGGTGTCGGAAGTGAAAGAAAAGCAAGATAAGGATCCTATCCTTCTCCAATTGAAAGAATATGTTCGGAAGAAGAAAGTATTAGTGTTCTCAAAATGGGGAGATGAGATACCAAGGAAGGTTGTGTGTGCCAAATGTTGACAATCTTAGAGATAAGATCTTGGATGAGGCTTATAATGTCATATACTCTGTCCACCCTGGTGCAACCAAAATGTAAAGAGATTTGCAAGAAGTCTATTAGTGGGGTGGTATGAAGAAGGATATTATAGAGTTTGTGTCTAGATGCCCAAACTGCCAGCAAGTTAAGGTTGAGCACTAAAGGCCTTGTGGTGTTGCCCAGAACATAGATATTCTGGAATGAAAATGGGAAATGATTAATATGGACTTCGTAATAGTCTTACCTCGATCTCGTAGATAGCATGATTCGATATGGGTCATAGTAGACAGAATGACCAAGTCAGCTCACTTCCTACCTGCCAAGACAATTGATACAGCTGAGGATTATGCCAGACTCTATCTTAAGGAGATTGTTAGGCTGCATAGGGCCCCTATATCTATCATTTCAGACAGAGGAGCTCTGTTTATAGCAGAATTTTGGAAGTCCTTTCAGAAAGGGCTTGGCACAAAGGTGAATCTTAGCACAGCTTTCCATCCACAGATAGACGGGCAAGCAGAACGGACCATACAGACCTCGGAAGATGTGTTGAGGGCTTACATGACAGACTTTAAAGGTAATTGAGATGATCATTTACCTTTGATTGAGTTCTCTTATAATAATAGTTTTCAGGCCAGCATACAAATGGCACCATATGAAGCCCTTTTATGGAAGAAAGTGAAGATCACCCATAGTGTGGTTTGAAGTTGGTGAGGCAAGATTGATAGGACTTGATCTAGTCCATCAGGCTATGGAAAAAGTGAAGGTTATCCAGGAGAGGCTCAAGACTGCTCAAAGCAGAAAAAGTCTTATAAAGATGTAAGAAGAAAGATTAATAGTTTGAGATACACGATTAGGTGTATGTGAAGGTATCCCTAATGAAGGGAGTTATGAGATTCGGGAAGAAGGGGAAGCTCAGCCCATGGTATATTAGGCCATATCAGATTTAAGAGTGGGTAGTGTTGCGTACGAGTTGGAGTTACCAGCAGACATAAGTGCTATATATCTGGTGTTTCATATTTTCATGCTTAAAAAGTGCTTGAGAGATCCCTCTCTAGTTGTCTCGATTGAAAGTGTTGAAACTAGGGACAACTTGTCTTACAAAGAGATCCCGGTGCAGGTATTAGACCAGCAAGTTCGTGAATTGAGGACCAAGGAGATTGCTTCGGTGAAGGTTCTATGGAGGAACCAATTCATGAAGGAAGCCACATGGGAGGCCGAGAAAGATATGAAGGCCAAGTATCCATACTTATTCATTGGCCTAAATGAGGACCTTGAAGGTAAGCTTTCGTATTCTCACCTTGAAGATTTATGTTTATTAAGTTAGGAAATCTTGTGGTTTGAGCTAGCTTTGTTTGTATCTTTATCATTCGAGGATGAATGATCCCAAGGGGGAGATATTGTAACACCTCATGAAATGAAAAAAATACCCTAGAATTGACCTTATGTGTAACGTGTCTTCCCTTGTTCCGTTTGTAAATCTGAGATCGGATTTACAATCAGTGCAAAAAATCCAGTCAGAAAATGGTCTCGACTAGACAAAAGCTTAAAAAAAATGCGAATTATTTTTCCCGTAAGAATTCAGAAATAGTGAAGTTTTCGTGTCCGCTCTGCACACGGAGAGAACGCGAAACCACACTTTGTGGTTTTTCCAAAATTTCGACAAAAAGTTGAATTCGCGAAAAAGTGAGATTCAATACTTGTGCACATCGCGCACTAGTGTAAATCAGGGGCAGTTTTTCTCTTTTAATGAGGAGGGGCAATTCCAACTTTTTCCACAACCCATAATCCTACGTTAGATGTTTTTAAGTTTAATTTAAGTTCTAAAACACAGGGAACCTATATTCAATCGTTCGAACCCTTCCAAGAAATATTCAAGCGTAAAGAAATTCAAGAAAACTCTCTCCAACTTTTCAAAAATTCCTCCAAGGTATGTAAGGCCACACAGAAACTAATTTATTTTGAGAATATTTTAGCAAGCATGTGATATTTTTCATCCAACAAGTTTCAAGCCTAAGTGGAAATCGAGTTTACGTATATCCTATAAAATTAGTAAAATTTCTTACGTTAGCTTAGATTCATGATAAGTAATGATGGTCCTTGATCCTTTAATGACTATTTTAGCGGATGGTCTGCAAGATTTAAGGCCATACATGATTTCTTGTGAATCTTATGTGAGTTTTATAAATACTCATAAAGTTTATAGTCAAGATCAGTTAAAGAATCCTTTTCTTGAGTCATCCTTGCACTTTAGATGAGAAAATTTTATATTAAAGAATATTT
>JAABOM020075221.1:0-34582 GCA_011800125.2 Solanum clarkiae | reverse complement strand
AGTGGTAAGGTCTGCGTACATTCTACCCTCCCCAGACCCCACTTGTGGGATTTTACTGGGTATGTTGTTGTTGTTATGATGTGGCTATGGTTGTCTACGTTTCTTCTGAGTACTTGTGGTAGAACTTTCCGATTAAACATGATTCTTTGTTGCCTTAGGGTTTATATGATCCTATTTACTACTATTATTTGTTATGTACTTGTGCTACTGGCTAAAGATTGGAGAAACACACCATGTTATGGGAACAATTATAGTTGTACTCCTAAAAAAGCCTTGTGACTTGTGACACGAAATGTATTGCTACTGAGCCACTGACAGGTTAGAGACGGGAGTGTGGCCCTATTAGTGAGGTGTAGGTTATAAGTTATGGGCTTCCTGGGTTGCCTGTGATAAGACACTAGCTATATGGATTAGTCCTGGGGACTGGCACCTTATACTGTGGCTTGATCATGGCATAGATACGACTTTGCTAGGTTTGGTTATCTTGGATACTTATGATATACATGTGGTTGTCTATGTTTACTTTGGGAACTTTTGGGGTTGACGAGGTTATGTCATCTTGACCTTTGTTGGACATGATCCTACAATAATCTGTGATATATAAACTTTGATGTATTGCTAATAGTTGTGCACTGGTTCTTTTCATCTGAAGTTGGGGTATTTTTGGTATCTGAGAGAGGTGCTAGTTATTTGTGGTTCGATGGGGGATGATTCTTTTTGAGAGAGATGATGTGTTTGGGGGATCTAAATCAGGATACGCTAGAGAGATATTAACTGGATCTACGCTTCGAGATCTAGATCACGCATACTATAGTTCATGTCTCTTGTGGTCACGTCTAAGTGTTTGAGACCCCAGGTGATGCACCTCATGGTCCCATTCTCTGGTGGTCACGTCCGAGTGTCTATGGCCAGGGTTCCAATTCTAAATATGTCCGAGCACTTGCTAATATTTTTTGTCAAGGACCCCATTGAATATATTCTTGCATGTTATTTTCATGTCATCTATGCATAAGTATATGATGTTGAAGTTGCATTACAGATGTTATTTGAAACATGGTTTGGAAAATCTTCATGGTACTATGTTGCATTTTGCATATGATGTATGTATTTTATTCCTTAGAGCCTAGTTTAACACATTCAAGGATGAATGTTCCTAAGGGGGAGATATTGTAAGGCCCCACATGTAAGAGGGTATAAAAGTGCCCAAGAAATGAAATCTGGAAATTTTGTAAGTACTAGTGAATTTTATGGAAGGACCTACAAGCAGTAACTTATGCTCGTGGAGTGGTGGCCAGACTTTGTAAAAATATGGATTTCTGAAGTTGGGAGTATGAGTTAGTATATGCGTTGTACATTAATATATGAGATGTAACTCCTATCATAGGTCGAGTATCAGAGAAGATTTTTGAGGATCCATAATGTTAACAGACAAAACCCCTCTCTTACGGCCCTAGACTGGACCACAACCTGTAATCGGGGTTTTGTGGTCCCCTCTGGCATGAAATTATAAGCAGAAAAGTCTACCATTCTGATTATTTAGTGCCTATACTATGTCGTCTAAGCCCCCAAAAGACCCTTTATCAGTCCTATACAACCCTAATATTCCTTATTCCTACTCATACAAAATATTCTAAGTCCCCCAATACTCTCAAGCTTATTCAAGGCATTCAAGTGTGAGATGCAAGCTAGAGTTTTGGGTTATTCACTTCCAAAGTCAGATTTTCCTCCATTAAATCACTAAGGTATATGGGTTTGATTCTGTAAATCTTCCTTTCAGAAGTTCAACCATTCTTCTTCCTCATCTATTTTAAATTTATGGATATTTATGGATGTTTTTATGAATTCCTTTATATGATAAAATTATGAAGAGATTTATGATGTTTTACCTTTGTATACGATTGTGCATTGAAAAATCATGTGAAATTTATGAATATTGAAAGGGTTATTATGCATGCTCTGAGATATGAGAATATTGTGAGAGTTATGAAAGTTATGAAGCCACTTGATATTATGAAGCTTTGGTTTTGATGAGCTACTCTATGAAAATATTGTGATATTATGATGCTTTGCATATTAAGGCTATAAGTATGATTTGAATATTCCTTGGGATTGTGACCTAGCACCGAGAGGACCTTGGTAGTTAACCACTATCCCATAACTATATTGCCACCATAGGTTTGTGAATTAGCTAATGGATCCATATAGCTCATGCTACATGGTTGACCAAAAAGGGTGGTGTTCCCGCACGGAACATGTCAATTACATATCCAAAAGGGTGGTGTTCTCATAAGGTTATTATCATACATTAACCGAAAAAGGTGTTGTTCCCATAAGGTGTTTATGAAGCACTTTTCGAAATAGGGGACTTCCCATAGGTGAGTGTTTGGTTTACCCTGACAAGGTAGACCACTCCTAGTTCACTGTGGATTAAGCGCCAAGATTCCAAGTAGTAGCTCGCGTGGTCTTACATATCAGTTATGGTCCCTTCCCATCCATATATGATATGTTATATGACTTGATGATTCGTCTTGCATATTTTGACTAGGGCATTGAAAATGCATGACATATTGAGCTTATGCCTATTGATTATCATTATGCATATTGTTTAATTATGTATTATATTCTTTGTTGTATAGCACCTTGCATACTTAGTACATTACAAATACTAACACATACTTTTACATTACAAGTACTAACACATATTTTTGCCTATATTCGAAGGTGAGACCAACCTTATTATGATTTGCAAAGTCCTTTCCAACTCCGTCGAATGGTTTCACTCCTCTTTTCCCCTTCTGTCAGTTCCTTGTCAGTCAGTCGACTCCCCTCCCTCAAAAGATTGTCGAACTTCACGGTTATTCGTCCATATATGGGTAATCTCCGGCGGTCAGAGAAGAAAGGATCTCCATGAAAGCAGGATGTCTTAAACATTAGGAGCACAGGTGAGAGGACCCCACTTTCCCGCATCCCTCTACCCACGAGCAGAACACCAGAGATGCACAGCACGTGGGCCTTGTCTAACGAACGACGACTTTCGATTCTTCACTTCAAGGAGTAGAGTCGCTGCCCTACCTATATAAAAGAAAAAGAATCGATCACTAGGTCCCGAGCAATTCTACCTTCTTTCCATTATCCAACGCTCACGCGTGGAGAGGTTCTCAAGTAGGAAAAAGCATAGTACCTTAAGCTTGATTAGAATGAAAGAGATAGGGGTATTGCTTCTTCATGTCAGCTTCGGCTGCCCAAGCAGCGCTTTTGACTTGTTGGTTTCTCCAAAGGACTTTGATGGATGCAACATCCTTATTTCTCAACCTTTTCACTTTTCTATCCAAAATTTTCACCGAAACATCCTCATAAATCAAATTCTCTTCAACATTCACTACCTCTAGGGGAACAATGGAATTATTTTCTCCGACACACTTCCTCAATATAGAGACACGAAAAACCAGATCAATCATGCTCATTTTCATAGGCAACTCTAATTCTTATGCAACTTTACCAACACGTCTTAAGTTCTGGTAAGGCCCTACATACCTAGGGCTTAACTTACCCTTCTTTCCAAATCGGACTACACCTTTTATTGTTGAAACCTTCAAATACACCATATCATCAACTTCGAATTTAAGGTCTCTCCTCCTAGAGTCTACATAAGACTTTTGCCAACTTTGAGTTTTCTTCAACTTTTCCCTTAATATCCTCATCTTCTCTAAAGCTTCCATAACCAAATCCGAACCTAACAAAGCCATCTCCCCCACTTCAAATCACTCAACTGGATATCTACAATGCCTCTCATATAGAGCTTCGAAGGGTTCCATTCCAATACTAGAGTGATAGCTATTATTATAAGCAAACTCTATGAGTGGAAGATGCTTATCGCAATTGCCCTTGAACTCTAAGACACAAGACCTAAGCATATCCTCAAGAGTTTGATTGGTTCTCTTAGCTTGACCATTTGTGTGTGCGTGTACTGTCGTGCTAAGCTTGACTTTTGTACTAAGGACTTTTTGAAAGGACCTCTAATAGGGTGAAGTAAATTGAGCACCACGATTAGAGATAATGGCCAATAGGACCCCATGCAATCTAACCAACTTATGAATGTACAACTTGGCATACTCTTCGGCACCATAAGTCATTTTAACCGATAAAAAGTAAGCCGACTTTGTCATTCTATCAATGATAACCCAAATAGAATCAAAATGCCTCCTAGTATTTGGTAACCCAACCATAAAATCCATGTTGATTTCTTCCTACTTCCAAGTAGGAATCTCAATATCTTAGGCTAGGCCACCCGATGTTTGGTGTTTGTCTTTGACTTGTTGACAATTATGGAAAACGGTTATGAACATAGCAATATCTCTTTTCATATCACCCCACCAATACACTTCCCTCGAATCTCCGTATATTTTGGTAGAACCAAGGTGAATGGAATAAAATGAATTATGAGCCTCATTCAAGATAAAGTTCCTCAAACCATCGATATCAAGCACACATAAGCTACCTTGGTATCTAAGGACACCATCTCCCTTGTGGGAGAAAAACTCCACTTTGCTATCCTTCACCAAGGACATCAATTCTAACAATCTGGGGTCAAGATCTTGTTTGGAGTTAACCTCTTCAATCAAGGAATACTTAGAACCACCACCACCATGCCTCCATTTTGGGCTTTACTTAGTCTAACCCCCTAATCTAGCCAACCAATGAACTTCTCTTGTCAATTCTTTCTTGCCATCATCAATACGAGTTGTACTCTCCATGGACATTCTACTTAGAGCATTGACCACAACATTAGCCTTGCCAGGATGATAGTGCATACTCATGTCATAATCTTTAAGGATTTCCAACCACCTCCTTTGAGTTAAGTTTAGATCCCTTGGGTGAACACATATTGGACACTCTTATGGTCAATGAACACATCTACATGAACCCCATACAAATAGTGATGCATATCTTCAAGGAAAACACCACAGTTGCTAATTCAAGATCATAGGTGGGGTAATTGTGCTTATGCACCTTTAGTTGTCTAGAAGCATAGGCAACGATTTTTCCATTTTGCATCAATACACTCCCTAAGCCAACTCGTGAAGTATCACAGTACACCATAAACCCTTCTAACCCTTCTGGTAGAGCCAAAATAACAGCAGACATAAGCTTATCATTCAAAGATTGGAAACTTCTCTCACATTCATCGGTCCATACATATCTAGTCTTCTTTTGAGTCAATTTTGTCAAGTGAGAGGAAATTGAAGAGAAACCATTAAAAAATCTTCGGTAGTACCTCACTATACCGAAGAAACTCCTAATATCCATAGGAGTTAAGCGTCTAGGGCAATTCCTTACTACCTTCATCTTTTCCGGATCCACTTTAATCCCTTCACCCAAAACCACATGCCCTAGGAAGGCAACTTCCTCTAACCAAAATTCACATTTGTCGAACTTGAAAAATAGCCTTTCTTCCCTCAATGAACTACCACTCAGATGTTTCACATGCTCCTCTTCACTTCGAGAATAGATCAATATATCATTTATCAATAGGACTAAAAACATGTTAAGGTAGGGTTTAAATACTTTATTCATAAGATCCATAAATATTGCTGGAGCATAAGATAGGTCAAAGTACATCACCATGAAGTAAAAATGCCCATATCTTATTTGGACGACTATTTTCACACTCTTTTGCCCTCAATTAATGATACTTGGACCAAAGATCAATCTTTGAGAAATAGCTAGCCCCTTGTAATTGATCAAATAGGTCATCTATCCTTGGAAAAGGATACTCGTTCTTTATGGTGACCTTGTTGAGTTGCCGATAATCTATGCACATTCTAAGGGATCCGTCTTTCTTCCTTACAAACAACACCAGTATGCTAGTACTTAGGAAACCCTTCTCCAACAAATCTTTTACTAGGTCCTTCAACTCCTTTAAATCCGCCGAACCCATGTGATAGGGAGGAATGGAAATTGGTTGGGCATTGGGGAGGAGGTCTATACAGAAATCTATCTCCCTCTCGGGAGATACACTAGAAAGTTCATCGGGAAAGACATCAAGAAACTCATTAACCATTGGAACCTAATCTATTGGAGGGACTTTATACTTAACATTCTTAACCTTCACAAGATGATATATGTAACCCCTAGAAATTAATTCTCGAGCCTTAAGACAAGAGATGAACCTACCCTTAATCACCAAATCATGATCTACCCACTCAAGGACTAGTTCATTAGGAAACTAGAAGCTAACTTTAGAGGTGACGTCTTCAACTCTAACTAAATGATATATTCCCCCTTTGGAAAACATTTTCTGGACCTTTAAGAAGGAAATGAATCTGTTCCTACATGGAGAGTTACTATCCTCCCATTCAAGAATTGGCTCATTTGGGAATTGAAAGTTGACTCTATGGGTTTTATAATCGATGGAAGTATAGGAGGCATGCAACCAATCCATCTCAAGTATTACATCAAAGTCTACCATGGAAATCTCAACTAGATCACAAGAGACCACTTTATGCAATATAGAGATAGGATAATTTCCATAGAATCTTCGGGCAACAATGGACTCTCCAGCGGGGTTACTAACTTCATAGGGCTCTTGAAGGACCTCGGGACACACATGAAATTTATAATAAAGAATGGAGTCACAAATGACAAATTATCTCTCAGATCTAGTAAGTCATATGTATCAAAATTGAAAACTCTCAACATATCGGTGAGAACATTTGAAGCCTCTTAAACCTCTTGGCGACCATGGAGAGCATAGAACCGATTGGTCATTTGGGATCCTTGAACTATCCCACCTTGGCCTTAGGGCCTTGTGCCACTTCTTTTATAATCATTGGTATGATGTCTGGGATTCCACACTTGAAGCAAGCATTCAAACCGGCTAGGCACTCTCCTATGTGGAGCCTTCCACACTAGGGGCAACTTGGCTTTGGGGCTTAGGAGATACCCCTTGGCATTAGTGGTTCAGGGAGGGGTGTTCGTAGACCCTTGTCCACCTTACTTTTGTCCACCTTGGAATTCGCCCCACTCCTTTGGCGAGAAATAGCTCCAACCATCGACTGGATCCCTCTTGGACTCCCTTGCTATCTCCCTTAGCTTGTCCTCCTCTATTTGCTCTACATAAGTCATCAATCGTGAGATATCTATCTCCTTCACTAGCATGGCCATATTACACTCTTAGGAAACCAAGTAGGTTATGCCAAATATAAACTTTCTCACACGGGCCCTTGGATCCGCAACCGTGAATGGAGCATACTTGGAAAGCTTAGTGAATTTGAGGGCATACTCTCTCACGCTCACGGAACCTTGCTTGAAGTTGATGAAGTTTTGGACCTTGGCCTCCATTAGCTTAATCGGGAACTAATCCAAGAAGGCACACTTGAACTCTTCCTATCCGACGGGACCCACTTCTTGACCCCTCTCGTCTACCCATTTCTCATACCATATTTTGGCTACCCCTTTGAGTTGGTGGGCTACTAACTTGGATTTATCCTCCGAAGGGATACCCATGACAGCTACAATCCTATAGGCCTCATAAATAAAGTCAATGGGGTCCTCCTCTGTCTTTGAACCATGAAACTCTAGAGGCTTGACCCTTATGAAGTCTCTCACTATAGTGGATGGAGTAGGTACTTAGGGGGAAATGACAATCTCCCCATTAGCTTGGTTGGCCAATGCTTGGGACAACATAGTGAAGGCGTCTTGAAACTCCAAGTGAGATACCCTGTTGTCTTGTTGAAGTGGAGGGGCTTGTTATTTGGAAGTACCTCTTTGGTGTAGAGCTCTCCTTGCTGGGATGATCTAGAAACAATCGAAGAAGTCATTGTTAGTAACAGGAAAACCTTAGTCAACTCTAAAGTCATGACATTAACAAGATAGAAGGGAAGACTTCCTAAACTGTCTCATAGCCTCTCACTCAATATATTGGCATGCTTCACAACCTTCATGAGACTCTACTCAACGGGGTATGCATGGACATCTGAGAAGGGGTGTGCATCGGTCGGTTCGATTCAGTTTTGTACATTATTGGTTCGGTTTATTGATTTTAAATTTTTAAATATGCTAAACCAATAAGAAACTAATAAAATAATATTTATTGATTTTCGGTTTATCGGTTTAAGTCCTTAACGGTTTGATTTTTTGTTTACGCCATATGAATGATAATGAGAATTTGCAATAATAAAGAGCAGATAGAGTATGAGGACTACGTTTACAATCTTGCAAAAGCTATAATTAGTTAATAACAAAATAAAATACTAAAGTGGATAACTAATCACTTAAGTACTATAAAGATTAAAATATATAAAGTATTTCTATAACATCCTATTACTATTAAATTACTAATATTTAATATTTATGAAGGTGTAACGTAGTAAATTATTATAATATTATTGGGTTATGGGTTTACCCAATAACACAATATTAAAAACCGATATTAAACTGATAACCCAATAATCTCTTTTTTCAAAACCATTAATAATCTGATAACCTAATAACCAAATAACAATAAATTAATAACATTTTTATTGGTTCGATTTATTGGTTGGTTCAATTTTTGCATACCCCTATATTCGAGGAAGATTCTAATACCTCGTACTCTGATACCATGTTTGTAACGACCCGACCTAGGGCCTAGTCATAACAGAGCGAATGAGATACTTGAAGGCACCTCATCAAAGCCATGTTTAATATCTTACACTTTCATAGGCATAAATTTAAACTTTTGCGAAATAAAAATGTGGAAAGGTCCTATGGCACCAAATCATGACAATGAAGTAATATTAAAAAGAAACATTAACATTTGTCCATAACGCGTACCAGCTAAAGCGTAGATGGGCGAAATCAGTATTGGCCGATTCCCATCAAATATAAAAGACTCCATACAAAGGAAACATAGAATGTAAAAACCTTAAAAGGGCCAACATATGCATCAATGTCCTAAAAGAAAACATAAGCTAGAATAGAAAATGGTAGAGCCCCAAACTAAGGGCTCACCAGAAAGGTACTAGTCTCAAACATCTGAAAACTATCCACGAGTCGGTGGAAAAGGACCTATCCCTACATGATTAAATCATGCAGAAAAAATATGTGTTAATATATTGGAATGTACTAAGCATGCGAGATACCTTGCGAACATGAAATAGTAATGTCATTATTCATAAGCAAAATATATAAATATATATGAGATGGTAAAGTACATAAATATGATCTTAAGCATGCACAAGGAAGTCTCCCTCAATATGAATAAGAGTAAATGCATAAAGATAACATGTATTGGAATCATAAACTTATGGGAGTGGACCTTAACTTACATATAAGACCATGTGAGTTACTACTTGAAATCCAACATAGCCCCTTACATCAGCAATGGGAGACCACTTGTCAGGTGGAAATCTATCACTTCTCATGCATCTTTATATAAAATAAATAGCCTATGTGGATCCACTATCTTAGCCAACAAGAGCTCCTATGGTGGCTCACAGTTAGGGGACAATGAGATTCATCTCTAGTGGGTTATGCCTCAACTAACGGAATGAGCCTAAATCTCAAGGTCCTCTCGATGCTAAGTCATCCCATGGAATCTTTGAAACATATACTTAGTGAATTTATGACACTACGAATCATATGTAGCAAATCATAAGAGTAGCTTGAATTTAAGGAATCTATAAGTCAGAATTATCTTTTCTTCTTGGGGACCTTCCTTAAATATCTTTTACGGTAATTGTCAATATGTTTATATATTTGACAAGTAATAACTTTAGAACTTAGCATTAATTCCCTAATCATTATCATAAATCATGCAAAGCTTTTACTTGAAACTAGGTGGACTAAGCTTCTAAATTGGAACAATCGTAAATAATCAAGCATAATCATGGAAAACATACTTATTTAAAATATGTAAAAGAGCCCACACTTCAACATCGATAATACTCATCATTGGGATCAGCTTCAATAACTTAAAAGCATGCAAATACCTAGTAAAACATCATAGGATATCATTGAGATTATTTAATAGGAAAATATATCATGAAATCACCATTAATTTGCATATTAACTTAAAGAAACTTAATGAAAAGGTAAAAGACATTATGAAGGACTTTGTGCATAAAAGGAGACCCACAAATCAAACTCACATACCTTAACTAGTCTCCAAGAAGATAAGCTTGAATCCTTTGGGAAGACCATGTAAACCCTAGCCTTGCCTTGACCTTTCGAGAGAGATAATTTTCCTTAGAAAATTTTGGGAATGAAAGAATTGGAGAATGACTAGGGGTTTTAGGGCTTTAAGATCTAGTTTAAGCATCCCAAAAATGACATAGTATAGGAATAGCATTTGCGAAAATGACAAAATTTTCCTTCATTAAAACTGTCAGAATGAAATCACAAAAGCCTAATTATGGGTCATGGTTTGAATCACATACCATATTTCTATCTGTCTTGGTCCACTTTTCAAAGCTTCAGAAATTGTTTTGTTGATCTAAAAATACGAAACCCTTTCTACGAACCATACTTTAACCTACGACCTATGGTTGGATTCGTAAAGTCCTTCCATACTTAGTAAATTTCTTACTTTCCTAGGAGTCATCTACAAAGGGCTTGTATAGGTCGTATAATTGTCTACAGACCATACTGTTAATTGTAGGTCACTTTCCAAAAACTTTAAATTTTCTTCATATCTGATATTCTCATTCACGACCCTAACTATAGACCATCAATTAATCTATGAGCCATCATTGGCTGTGTGGATTACCCCACACTTGAAAACTTTTTCCCTATTCTGAAGTTTATGTTTAAGGACCGACCTATGGGTGTAACAAGTGCCTCGTAAACTAATCCCAAGTCATTTTTAGTCAAACATTATTTTCACACTTAGGTTCCTAAATGGGGGGTTGTTACACCTACACTTTGGAATGTCCCAGCTTAATATAATAACATATAATCACAAGAATATAGATACAAACATTGTGTAGCATCATATATCAATAATCTTCACCAGATACTCAAGTCAAATGATATAATAGATATCCAGTCTCATCAATTTATTATAAGATAGAATCAAAGTAAGAATGATATGAGATGATGTTAATGCTATGAGATGTAAATAATATGATGCAATGTCAAATAATTATGATGTATGTTTTTTCAACAATAGACATCTACTGATCAATATATATGGATTAGAACGGAACCCATGGGGGTCTCACATAGACTATATATCCGTGAACATTGCTGGCAATAACCTCGGCCAATGCTTACTCATATGGAAATGAGCTTGGACCTGTTCAGAAATGAACTTGAACCCGTCAAAAAATGACCTTGGACCCAATATCAGCTGGCATATTACCTTAGCTCACTAGAGAAACCTCGGCTAATTCGACCGGTAGAGACCTCGACCATTAATCCATATTTTACCTTATACATCTCTCAGTCGTAGCCATCACAATTATCAATGCACAAGTAATGATAGATGCAATGTGTATGATCACAATTATATCACATTGTTAATATCATAATGATTTTAATATTATCATAGTATCAATGTTATCAATGCCTCGATATCATCAATATATCAATATCATTGATGTCTCAATATCATCAACGTATCAATATATGTCATGTTCATCTTAATATAGGCATCATCTCAGTATCAATATCAAATCATTCACAAAATCACAATTCTTATGGATTCACAGTTAATTCACAAGTTAATATTTCAACGTAAGAACAACTATTCCATCTAAAAAGCTCAAAATCAAAGTCTATGTGATACAATTCTATCCTAAAGTACTCAATTCCATATATTTATGAGTATATAAGGTTCAACCACACTTAACAAAAGGTTAGAAGTCCACTTGCATGTAATGACCCTCCTGGTCATTCCATTACTTTTGTATGTATTTTGTGGATTTGAGCATATGTGTGGCAACCTGGGACCATTATTGACATGTTGAGACTATTGGCATGGTGGTTGGATGGATTATGTCTAGTGTCATAGCCAGTTTTGTCTCATCACCATCCAGAGTAGCTTCAAGCACATGTTGCAAGTTACTAGCATTTTCCTTTCCTTTTTGATAACCCTTTATTTCTTGATTCAACTTTTTACAAAGAGCTAGATTTTCTAATTCCAGATCTAAAACATGTTTCTTCACTTCTGAAATCTGAGAAACCAAGATAATTTTTTCATCTTGAACAAGATTTAATTTATTGTTCAATACATTTCTTTTCAGTAGTCGGCTCAGTAATCGAATCAATAAGAATAGTAGCTAACTTTCTCAACTTCTTAATAGAAAAGATTTCTAGATTTTGCCTAAAATTAGATAGAGTTACCTCTTCCTCAGGTTCATTATCATCTTCAAAATTTTCCATGAATGCAAATATTTGATGTAAGATTTCAAAATTATCCTTCATAGCTATCAAGGAAGCATCCTCATGATGCTCAGAGTCTTCTAACTCACATGAGGAATTTCCCCAAATAGCAAGAGTCTTCTTTACAACATAGTCTGTTGCAGCCTTTTTTGATTTTTTGTCAAGGACCTAGTCTCTTACTTGTCATTATCACTTCCAACCTTGACATAGTCTTTATAGTCTATCTTGTGCATTGGACAGTCTCTGATAAAATGTCCTGGTTTTTCACATTTGTGGCACAGATCATTAGATGTAACATCTCTCCTAGGATTTCCCTTCTTCTTGAAACCTTTATGTTTCCTTACTATTTGTTGAAGCCTTCTGGTAAGGTATGCTATCTGATCTTCATCTTCTTTAGAATTTTCACTGTGTGTCCCTTCAGAGTTAATGACTTGTCTTCTTAGCAGCATCATTTGCTCTATTCAACTCATGAGTTTGTACATTACCAATCAAGGCATCCATAGTCAGCACCATCAAGTCCATGGCCTCAATAATTATATCAACCTTGCTAGCCCATGACTTAGGAAGAATTCTGAGGATATTCTTGAATTGGTTGTTAGGATGAATAGGTTAACCTAAGCATCAAAGTTTATTGATAATGGATGAAAACTTAATATACATATCATGAATAGATTCTCCTTTTTTCATGGTAAAATTTTCATATTGAGTAGAGAGAATGTGTACCTTAGACTCCTTCATTTGCTCAATACCTTCATGAGAAGTGCGTAAGCATTCTAAAACCTCCTTTGCAGACTCATAAGTTGAGATCCGATTGTATTCTTCAACTCCAATTCCTCAAACCAACAACTTCTTAGCTTTGTAATTCTTTTCAATTTTCTTTCTATCAGCATCACTATGTTTTTGTCTAGTCTTAGGAACTATTTGAGTAGTTTCTCTGAAACGACCCCAAAAAGTGCCCGAAAATGTGCCTCAGAAGTGCACGGAATCATAATTTTCATATATATCAAAATCCATGCGTGATATCAAAAATTTGACTTCATATTCTTGTTCAGGGGTCAAATTGAGTGGAAGATAGGTCTAACCCCAATTTAAGAGAAACCGTAGCAAAATTTGAAAATCACAAAAATGCGATTTCCAAAGATGATCTGCGCCCCAGGCACAACACACTAAGGGAGCACTACAATGTATTTTGTGCACTATTTTTCTTGTCCAGTCCAAGGCGTTTGGATCTTAGGCCTAAGTCTTCCCATGTGTGAAAGTACCTATACTTATCCTTATTTCACCCTCATGTCATTCAAGACATTCCAAATACTCTCTCAAATACTTAGACAATACTTCATCTCCAAATTTCAAGTCCCAAAACTCATCCAGATCTTAAGGTTCTCATTCAAGCTTCAAGTGTCCATCTCCAATCTTCTTCAAGGATTCTCCAAAGTTAAGGTAGGTAGGTTTCTTTCATGGGTTACTTTAACCAATGATACCCAAGCTCTTTTTTGCCTAAAGTTACATGATTTAAAGTTGATTTACTCATGGTTCTTATCCATTATGAATTTCATTGCACACTATGTTGGGGTCTATGAAATGGTGATTGTTTTAGCACGTTTTGAGCTATGATCTAAGATCTAATATGAGATTTGATGAAGGGTTTTGATGTATACTTTCTGAGGGTGTTACCAAGTATCTATTGATGGTTTGACATTGAATTTTCTAGCATGCTTTTACTCTTGAATTACATGATTTTACACTAGCATTATACACCCGCCAAGTATTCGATAAAATATCCGAATTATAATTTCTTGAGGAATTGAAGGTCCAATGCATGACGTATGAGTTGAATGACGAAATGATGATGAAAAGAATGTATGTATATGATATTATCTCTATAGTGTTGGGAATTGACCAAGCATCACTCGAGGTGTTGTAGGCCTGAGTAACCTTATTGAGGGGTTTGTACCTCGATCGCCTTGCTCGGGAGGTGGTAGGCCTATGCAACCATGTCGAGGGGTTTGTACCTTGATAACCATGTTGGGGGGTTTGTACTCCATCAACCATGTTGGGGGGTTTGTACCTCATCAACCTATTAAAGGGTTCGTACCTCATTTACCTCTCCAATGGGGTGTCAGTCCTTGGATATGCACTAATAATGGTCTATCCTTACAAATGTATTATGTTCTATATAGTAATGGTTTTACTTCAAGTATCATTCATGCATGTCGTATTGCTATATGCTTAGCCATTGCCTATGTTATGCATTTTACCTATGGTGCTTATAACTAATTGTATTTCATCCTACATACTTAGTACATTCATACATACTAACATATACTCTATGCCTACAGGATGTCACCGTATAGGAACCGGAGCCCTACTTGACCATCCTCCTCCACGTGGCTAGTATGACTTTTCTCAAGCTCTTTGGTGAGTCCTCCATTCCATAGACGATGTTTATGATCTTATACTGTGTTCGAAGACTATCTTCTTTTATGTATATGTCGATTATGAGGGTGATCCTGGTAGCTTATCTCGGCCCGTGCTAAGCATCTAAGTTTTAAAGTTGTTGTTGGACATGTTTTGTATTATGCTATGAGCTTTGACTCTCTCCTAACTCTTGATTTTTATAATATGGTAGTTATCCCTTAGCCCTATTGCCCATATTTACTATCTCTTGTTGTATTTTATTGCTTCCATAACCAAGGATGTGTAATAATATGTTAAGAGACTTGCTTGGGTTCCCTTCGAGTTCCCATGCATCGTGTCACTTCTAGGCCCTAGGATTGGGGTTTAATAAACTTGGTATCATAGAACTAGGTTGTTAGATACTCGGTGTCCAACACATCGCATCGATTAGAGTCTTGTTAATGGTTGTGTTGTGCACCACAACTACAAGCTAAAGGCTATGAGGCTTTTAGGAAATATTTCCCTATTTCTTACTCTATGTCATGCTATAGGAGCTGAGCTAAGGTTTTCCTCCTAACGATTTTCCTTTGCTATGCTAGATCATGCCTAACACGAGAGGAAGAAGAGGTTACACAGTCGAAGAGCAACCGGCTAATGAAGAGCTTTGAAATGCTCTCACTTTGCTTGCATACTTATGTCTAACCAAGCCAACCAAAGGGCCCAACCCCTTCTGCTCCTACACCAGCATCTCGGGTGAGAGATTTCATGAGGGTGAATCCCTTGGAATTCCATGGGTCGAAGGTGAATGAGGACCCTCAAGAGTTCATTGATAGGTCTACAAGATATTGGCTATCATGGGTGTGAGATTAGAGGATAAGGCAGAGTTGGCCGCCTACCAACTCAAGGGGGTAGCACAAATATGGTACAATCAATGGAAAGAGGAGAAGGGAGTTAACAATGTGATACTTTAGAAGGAGTTCAAGGCGACTTTTCTTAATCGGCTCTTCCCTATTGAGCTTAAGGAATCCAAATTGTTGGAATTTATGAATTTGAGATAAGGGTCTATGAGTGTGAGAGAGTATGCCCTCAAGTTAAACCAACTTTCAGAATATGCTCTACACTCAGTAGCCGACTCAAGGTCTAGGATGAATAAATTTATGATGGGTGTTTCCGACTTGGTGAGTGAGAAGTGCCGGTAAACTATGTTGATTAGTGACATGGATTTGTCTTGTTTGATGACCTATGCCAAACAAATGGAGGAGGAGAAGTTAAGGAAGAGAAGGGGTCATGAGGACAAGAGGGCCCATTTTAAGGGAAAGTTCCATAGTCAAAAGGGTGGCCAGTTTCATCAAGGCCAAGGTTCTTCTCATGCATTTCATAAGAAGGTTACCAATGATTTTCCAAGGGACCAAGGTGTTGGCAATGTGGTTCCTAATGGTGGGTGTCCAAAATGTGGTAAGGGTCATAGTAGCCCATGCTTGAGGGATACTAATACGTGTTCTAGGTGTGGGGAAGTTGGGCATAAGATGTTTGATTGCCCTCAAAATCACAACAAGGGTAAGGAGGTTCATCTATAAGGTGCTAATATGGTTACTTTGGGGAGAGGTGGCTGAAAAGATGGTGCCCCAAGGAACAATCAGTTTTATGATTTACAGGGGAGGCAAGGGGTTGATGAGGTTCCCGACATCGTTAATGTTATGTTGAAAATCTTTGATTTTGATGTGTATGCATTGATTGATCCAGATGCCACTCTTTCTTTTGATACCCCCTTTGTTTCTAAAATTTCCATATTGAGCCCGAATTATTGTGTGAGTCATATAAGGTGTCTACTCCTATTGGTGCATCTATTGTTGCTAGAAAGGTCTATAGAAATTGTTTCATTTGCATCTTGCATAAAATATTGCCTTGTAATCTGGTTGAGTTGGACATGGTTGATTTTAACGTTATTTTAGGATGGATTGGTTGCATGCATACTATGCCTCTATTGATTTTAGAACCCGTAGGGTCAAATTCCAATTCCCAAATGAACCCTTCTTGAGTGGGAGTCATGATGTGGTAGTCAAGGGTAGATTTATCTCTTGTATTAAGTCCCGTAAGTTGATCTCTAAGGGGTATATTTATCATTTTATAAGGATTAGGGATGTGGAATCCAAAGTCCTTCCCATAGAGTCGGTTTTAGTTGGTAATGTGTTTCTTGATTCTTTCCAAATCACTTCCTCGGTGTTCATCCCGAAAGGAAGATAGATTTTGGTATAGACCTCCTCCCCAATACTCAACCCATTTCTGTTACCCCTAACCGTAGGCCCCCGGCGGAGTTGAAGTAGAAATTGAGGGTTTTGTTGGAGAAGGGTTTTATTAAGCCTAGCCAATCACTTTGGGGTGCACCGATGTTGTTTTTGAAAAAGAAGTATGGGTCTCTTAGAATGTGTATTGACTACCGGTAACTTAATAGGGTCACTATCAAAAATAGGTATTCTCTTCCAAGGATTGATGATTTATTTGACCTATTGCAAGGGGCTAGCCACTTCTCTAAGATTGATCTTCGGTCCAGGTATCTTCAAGTGAAGGTGAGGGAGTGTGATATTCCTAAGACGGCCTTCCGGACTAGGTATGAGCATTTCAAGTTGTTGTGATGTCATTTGGGTTGACCAATGCACCCACTATCTTCATGGATCTTATGAATAGGGTCTTCAAACCCTACCTTGATTCATTTGTTGTGGCCTTCATTGATGATATTATGAACTATTCACATAGTGAGGAGGAGCATATGGGTCATTTGAGGGTAGTGTTGCAAAGATTGAGGGAAGAGAAATTATATGCTAAATATGAGAAGTGTGAATTTTAGTTGAAAGAAGTTGCCTTTCTAGGTCATGTGGTGTTGAGAGATAGTATTAAGGTGGATCCTAAAAAGACAGATGTGATTAGAAATTGGCCTAGATCATTAAGACCGTCCGATATTAGGAGCTTCTTGGGCTTAGCGAGTTACTACTGGAGATTTGTGAATAGGTTCTTTTCTATTACTTTCCCCGTGACAAAATTGATCCAAAAGAAGGCTAAGTTTGTTTGGACCGATGAGTGTGAAAGGAGCTTCCAAACCTTGAAAGATAAGCTTGTGTTTGCTTCTATATTGTTACTACCGGAAGGGCTAGAGGGGTTTGTTGCATATTGTGATGCTTCTAGAGTTGGTTTGGGTTGTGTTCTAATGAAAAATGATAAGGTCATATTCTATGTCTCTAGGTAACTCAAAGTACATGAAAAGAACTATCCTAACCATGATCTTGAGTTAGCTGCCATGGTCTTTGGTTTGAAAATTTGGCGTCACTATTTATATGGGGCTGAAGATAAAGCTACGTTGTACATTCATGAGTTGGTGAGGTTTCATGAGGTTTCTTTGTCCATCATATCGGATCATGGTGCACAATTCACTTCACACTTTTGGAGGTCCTTCCAAAAAGGTCTTGGCACTAAGGTAAAGCTTACCCTTCCACCCTCAAATAGATGGCCAAGCCGAAATAACTATCCAAACACTTGAGAACATTCTTAGGGCTTGTGCATTGGAGCTTAAGGCTAGTTGAGATAATCATCTTCCATTATTTGAGTTTGCATATAACAATAGCTATCATTCTAGCATTGGTATGGCTCCTTTTAAGGCCCTCTATGATAGACGTTGTAGATCACAGATTGGGTGGTTTGAGGTTGAATAGGTGGCTTTGCTAGGCTCAGATCTAGTTGTGGAGGCTCTTGAGAAGGTTTGGATGATTAGAGAAAGGTTGAAAACAACCCAAAGTCGCCAAAAGTCTTATGTCGATGTGAGGAGAAGGGATCTTGAACTCAAGGTTGGTGATTAGGTTTATTTAAGGTATCATGCATAAAGGGTGTAGTCCATTTTGGTAAGAAGGGAAAGTTGAGCCTAGATATGTGGGTCCTTATAGGGTGATGAGAAGGATTGGTGAGGTGACCTACAAGTTAGATTTACCTAGAGAAATGGAATTAGTTCATCTGGTCTTTTATATGTCTATGTTAAGGAAGTGTGTGGGTGATCCTAATTTTATTGTGCCTCTTGATGTTGTGGGGGTAGTTGAAGACAACTTGACATATGAGGATGTTCCAGTAGAGATCTTGGATAGACAAGTGAAGAGGTTGAGGAACAAGGATGTTGCTTCCGTTAAGGTCCTTTGGAGGAACCAACAAGTCAAAAGTGCTACTTAGGAGGCGAAGTGGATATGCAAAAGCAATACGATTATCTTTTCCATTCTAATCAAGCCTAAGGTACTGATTATAAGTCTCTTATGTGATTTAATGTCTCATGTTCCAGCCTCTAAGTCATTTGCACGCATTCATGTTTAAATTGCCAAGGTTCATGGTGATTTTTCACTTATGATGAAATTTTGAAAATGATGTTTTGAGTATGTTGATGCATTCTTGTTGGGCATGATCTATTTAAGAATACTCTTCTCATATACATCTCTTTGAAATTTGAGTACGAATGTTCCCAAGGGGGAGATATTGAAACAACCCAAAAAAGTTCCCGAAATTGTGCCTCAAAAGTGCCTGGAATCGTAATTTCTATATATCAAAAGTCTGACTTCATATTCCTGTTCAGGGGGTCAAATTGAGTGGAAAATAGGTCTAAATTGAATTTAAGAGGAACCATAGAAAAATTTGAATATCGCAAAAATGCGATTTCCAGAGATGATTCGCGCCCCTAGCGCAACTACAGTCTATTTTTTGCACTATTTTTCTTGTTCGGTCCAAGGCCTTTGGGTCTTGTGCCTAAGTGTTCCAATGTGTGAAAATACTTATAGTTAGTATTATTTCACCCTCATATCATTCAAGACATTCCCAAATACTCTCTCACACTTAGACAATATCTCATCTCCAAATTTCAAGTCCAAAAACTCTTTCAGATCTTAAGGTTCTCATTCAAGCTTCAAGTCTCCATCTCCAATCTTCTTCAAGGATTCTCCAAAGTCAAGGTATGTAGGTTTCTTTCAAGGGTTTCATTCACCCATGATACCCAAGCTCTTCTTAACCTAAAATTGTATGATTTAAAGTTGATTTACTGGGGTCTTATCTATTATGAACTTCACTGCACACTATGTTGGAATCTATGAAATGGTGATTGTTTTAGCATGTTTTGAGCTATGAATCTACGATCTAATGTGATATTTGATGAAGGGTTTAGATGTATATTGCTTGAGGCTGTTACCAAGTATCTATTGATGGTGTTACATTGAATTTTCGAGCATGATTTCACTCTTGAATTGCATGGTTTACACTAGCACTATACACCCGCTAAGTGTTTGATAAAATATCCGAATTGTGATTTCTTGAGGAATTGAAGGTCCAATGCATGTATTATGAATTTGAATGACTATATGATGATGAAAGGAATGTATGTATATGATATTATCTCTATACTATTGGAAATTGACCAAGCCTCACTCGGGGTGCTGTAGGCCCGGGGTTTGCACCTCGATCGCGTTGCTCAGAAGGTGGTAGGCCCGTGCAACCATGTCGAGGAGTTTGTACCTTGATAACTACATTGGGGGGTTCGTACTCCATCAATCATATTATGGGGTTTGTACCTCATCGACCATGTTGGGTGGTTTATACCTCATCAACCTATTAAGGCGTTTGTACCTCATTTGTCTCTACAAGGGGGTGGTAGGCCTTTGATATGATCTAATGATGGTATCTTCTTACACATGTATTATGTTCTATATAAGCATGGTTTTACTTCAAGAATCATTCATACATGCCATGTTGCTATATGCTTACCCATTGTCTATGTTATATATTTTATTTATGGTACTTATCACTTGTTGCATTGCATCCTACATACTTAGTACATTCAAACGTACTAACACATACTATATGCCTACATGATGTCATCATGTAGGAATCGGAGTCGTACTTGACAATCCTCATCCACCTGGCTAGTACAACTTCTTTCAAGCTCTGTGGTGAGTCCTCCATCCCAGGGACGATATTTATGATCTTATACTATGTTCCAAGACTATCTTCTTTTATTGTATATGTTGACTATGATGATGAACCCAGTAGCTTGTCTCGGCCCCCTCTAAGTATATAAGTTTTAGAGGTATTGTTGGACATGTTTTGCATTATGCTATGAGCTTTGTCTCTCTCTTGACTCTTGATGCTTATAATATGGAAGTTGTCCCTTAGCCCCGCTGCCCCTATTTACTATCTCTTGTTGTATTTTATTATTTTCACGACCAAGGATGTGTAATGATATGTTAAGAGACTTGCTTGGGGTCACTTTGGGTTCCCATGCATCATTTCATGTCTAGGCCCCAAGCTTGGGTCGTGACATTCTCCATCCTTCACCTCAAAAGTGGGAACATATAGTGTGTCCACCTCAACATACTCCAAGAACATTAAGAAGTATTGCGATCATCATTGCATATTTACCCAACAAAGATTGAGGTTTGAATCCACAGGGAACAGTTGTTCAAGATTAGATGTTTATAAATAACATGTATCTAATAAACGATTGTTGGATTTGAATTAAAACAAATGATTAAGAGACGTGTCAGGGGTGTGTTAAATAGGATAAGAATTCAACAAATAGGTCTTACAACTTGAATGAATGTGTCAATTGAATGTGAGAAGACTAGAATGCTTGTAACCACTATTTCTGAATAGAAAATAGTAGTGTTTCATATGAACCTATTATAACTTCATATGTGAAATTGCACTAGAACACACTTGGCCTAAGCAATTTATAAGCAAACCATCTAATACCTTTGTTGTTGAACCCGAATCAGGCATTCAACCAAAACTCACAATATTTCATATTATCATACTCATTACCCACTCCAAACATTCATAGTTAATGCAATAATTAAAGATCTAAACATAACCATATGTTTGCAACCCCAATATTTTAGTTAAACATACAATGAATATGAACTCACTTCAATCAATTATAAAATATTCAAAATAAATAAGACTCAATCATAAATCAAGTACCCATGTCAATTACGCTCCCCCTAAGATTAAGGATTTTAGCCAAACATAATTAAAAGACAAAATTGAGTACCATATTAGCTTTCATAGCGATGGATAAAGAGTAATCAAGAAATTAGAAAGAATCTATTCACTTCTTGCTCCAATTTCTCTACCCCAAACTTCATTCCCAAACCCTCTTCTCAAAGGATGATGTGTTTTTTCTCTCAAGAAGGAAGGTTCAGTGTACTACTAGTTTTATTCTCTAGCAATGTGTATAAAATAGTCCTCCAAATGGCCCTTTATACTTCATATAAAATTAGCTGAGTTCGAGCACAATTCACTGATTAGTATTCAAGGTCACTATTTTTGAGTACTTTGCAATTCACCGAATGTGCACGTGATCGCCATTTAAAGCACCTATTGAAGGCCCTAGTATCTAAAATATTATGTGATATGACTATGTATCACCAATCCTATTTGGCGATCCATTGAACCTTTACCAACGTCGCCTTTTAGGCCAAAATTTGAGGGGTTGAACTCTACAACATTAGACAGTCAGTGTCACCCTTCGATGATCCACCGAATCAGTCAGTAACACCAATTTTGACCTCCTTTTAGGTACTTTTTCTCCTTTGTCCTGTGTTGTTGAGATTTGTCCTTCCATTCATTTTCATCCTCAATCCTAGAATCAAACACATAAATTAGTGAACGTATGAGGCATAATAATACATTGAGGACAATACTTTCTTTCCTTTTAGGCTCTATATGAGTCTAAAATATCGACTCATTAACACCCCCAACTTGAACTTTTATTTGCCCTCAAGCAAATAAAATATCAATCAATTCAAAGCACAATGCTTACAAATAGGTCTATAAGGAGCAACACATTCATTCCTCCCTTTGTTGTTAATCTTCAATGCTTCTACAAACTACTTACACAATTTTGAAGCTTCAAGAGATGACTAAAGAGTCCTCAAGACAAAGCTATGCTCATAATTGCTAATGTTATTTCTAATCACTGCCCAAAAACACCACCATTTGTCGTCACAACAAAGAAGATCCTTATGCACACAAGATCATGACATTAGTTTCAAGGATCTATCAATATTTACACTCCCAAGTGAGAAATCACATGTAAATTTCTACCCATAGTCTTTTGCTTATTCTCCATTATGTTCACTTAATTTCATCCAAATTAGGATCACATGACTTTGCTAGGGTTGTAATATAGGCTAAAGGATAGGCAGGATAGCATTTGGATATAAGTAACTCATCCCTCCTTGAAAACTACACACAATTGTTCACTCTCATGAATCTTTAACTTTCCTTTCTCTTACTCTCCCAAATGACATCATTTTGCGTTGAATTTCAATCTTAAATTCCCCTATATAACTATTTTTCAACAAATTTTTGGAGGGTCCTATTTTTCAAACAATCCTTTTTTCCTTCTTGTTCAAGCATTTTTCTTCTTTTTCTTTTTATCATGCATGGACTCCTTCACATCTTTCTTGTATATTTTCCTCAAACTTTTGAATGGGAGACACCCCTCTTTTACCAACAACCCCAACTTTGGCCTTTGGCCACATCTTTCATTAATTTAAGCTCAAGGAGGGAATGGTGTTCAACTAAAGGGGAATACCTTTCCAATCAAAGGTCAAGGGTAGCAAGGTTTGCAAAGAAAGGCCCAGGATCAACAGGGCTTTCTAGGGATACGACTAATGTCAACAGAGGCTATTTGGTCAAAGTAGACTTAAAAGAAACTAAAAAAGGACTAAGTTCATCTTCCTAATCCGAATTCAACCAAAATACACTTCAAGATAAACCAAGAAAGTTCTAGATATCAACAAGCATGCCTTTCAACAATTAGTTCACCTCTCATGGCAAAATGGGTCCCAAATTTAAACAATGGCTAGACAACACATATTCACAGTTTTTCGATCAATGCATATCCTATCTTGACACTCACTTATCAACTCAAGATGCTTCCAATCCATACATAGATCATTTTCATATAATACATACTCCTGATCCATGGCACTATCCAAGTCAAATACATTGGCGATCAATACTCAGATTGCTAAGGACTTGGAGACATGACTGCTTTTTAAATGGCCTTTCATATATGCACTGGTATTTTTCCAAAAATCCAAGGACATCATTAGTATGCATTTTTAGCCATACATCCGTCCAAATAAAACTAAAATTAAATGAAGTTACTAACTATTACAACTCAAAATAAAATATACTTACAAACAAAAAGCAAAGGATTGTCTTAATTAAACATAACAAAAATAAAAAATAAGCAAAACTCATTGTCTCAACCCAATCATAACATAATCAAATAAAAAAACAAGTCAACATCATCATCATCATCAAATTTCACTATCATCAAACGATGGGACTCTAAGTGCTTACCCTCCTAAAAAGAAAATATTGTCCTTATTGTATAAGAATAACATTAATAATGGTCAAAAAGGAGTGAGAAATAGAATCTCCCTGATTACTCATCATATGGTGGTGGTGGTGGTGGTGGAGCCGAAGAAGAGGTAATAGGGGAGTCCATACACAAGTCTTAGGGTGCAGTCTCTGAAGTAGCTGCCAGAGTAGTGGACTCCGGCTCAATCTAAGGCATGACATAATCTAGCTCATTTTCACTGAACATTCCACTCGACGCAATCATGGATATATCTTGGAGTGATTCTTTAGTGACTGTGGTTATGATATCCTCCTCTTTTACTATCAACTCATCATGCGCCAAAAAAAAAGGGCTCAACTATGAAGGCTTCCTCATTTGTCTCTGGGTAACCTATCTACATCATTTCCTTTTATCCCCTCACCTAGAAAAAACATGTGTCATAGCCTCAAAGAACACATCCTTATGAACCTCTAGTGGCAAGTCCATCATACCTAATGAGTCCATATTTTAGACTCCTTCTGGGCTACTTTGCAAAGAAATTTTGTTCTTAGTGTGTTATTATTTCCAATCTCTAACGAATATGCATTTGTTACGTTAATAAATGGAATTGAAAGTGCACAAATGTAAAATACATGATGAATCTTGGAAAGGGAGCAAAAGTGTCAAAGAAGCAATGAAAAGCAGTATCGCCTACATATTCAGTGATTCGTTGAATAGTTTGAGAGATCGCCTAGCATTGCAGCAACCAAGGTTTAATCCCAAGTTAGAAAAGTAGTCAGAATCGATGTTTTCAAACATATTTAGTGCACCATCAAATGACTCAAGAGACCATCTAAAGTTTCAATACTCAAAGCCCTAAACCATGACAAAAAAGCAATGAATAGGAATTTTGGCAAATTGTCAAATTGTATCGACGGAGTGAAGAGCTATCGTCTAATGTTTCAAAGCAATAACCCCAAAGAGGATGCAGAATATAGGGGTCAAGTGCACATTTGGCGCATCACTGAAGTGCTCGACGATGGTCGGCCTTGACCATCGAACGATAATTCATAGCACAAACTCTCACACTTTTGCGTAAACTATTTTAGCAAATTAGAAAAGACATTGTACAAATCATTCTTCTTAGTTTTATAGAGAAAGTGGAACATAGAACATTTTTTCTTTAAAGTACAGTGGTTGATAGGATTTTCAGCTATTGGGGAAGCAAAACTTGAGTAGATTGGCTGGTGATAATCAACTATTCTCTATTCAATCTTGTTACCTATGACTTTAACTGCTATTTTTGGAATTTAGATCTCTAATTTTTAGCATGTGTGGCTACAACCCCCATGTTGGGGTGTGCTATAGATATGGGTTCTTGATTTATTTATCGAGTATTTGGTACTTTGACTTATTTATGTTGATTTGATTGAATTTATATCCATTTCTATGTTTAATCTATAATTTAAAGATTGTAAATTTGAGATTTAATTTATATCTCTGACTATTGCTTTACCTAGAATTATTAAAGCATGCAATGGATGTAGTGGATGAAAACCTTTTGGTGTTTCAGTTGAAGTGCATAGTCATGGATTCAATGGCCAAGATATCGGGGATTCTACTGAGACTTCTTAGGCCAAGCGTGTCCTCAAAGGTCTACGTATGATATCATAACTGAATCATATGAAACACTCATGCATCGTAACTAAACATAAGTTACAAGTAACCTAGCCTATTCACTCATTATCAACTCAATTAGTCAATATTTAGACCAGCTGGTAGATCGATTCCCATATTTGCAAGTCCTCAACATCTTCCTTAAATTATTGGCCAATTTTCTATTTAAATATTATGTAGTTGAATCCTGAATTTAATTTTTGCAAACCCCCAGATCCTACAATTGCTTGGTGTAATGAACCACTTCTATTTGTGAACCACGATTCCTTTAGGATTTGACCACAACCTCTCAGTTAGGTTATTATGTTGATGATGACCGCCCCTACTTCTTTTGAGTAACTGGGTTACGCAACATCAATAATGGCATCGTTGTCGTGGAACCGGTGAGTTCATGACTGAAGTGTTTGTTGAGCTTTGTTCCTGTAGTTAGAATTATTTTTTCTATTTTTTGGATGTTTTTGCTGTGTAAGAATAGGTGTTAACATGGAAGATGAAAAAAGTGTTCAGGGTGAAATCATGGGAGATATAATGACCTCCAAAACATCAATAGGACCAAGTAGCCATCGTAGGGGCAATATTGTTGCCTTCAATAGCTGTGAATGTTGAATTCAAAATGACTGATACAATGCTAAAGTTACTATGGCTTAGTCAATTATACGAAGGACAAGCATGTGAGGATCCCCATGAACACCTTCGGAACTTCATTGAAATTTGCTCACCATTCAATTATTGGGGTGTCATGCAAGAAGTTATTAGAGTGAGGCGTTTCCCTTTTTCTATAACAGGAGAGGTCGTGAAGTGGCTGGCTGAGCTTCCCCGAGGTTCAATTACATCATGGGAAGAATTACAAAATGAGTTCATCGAGAGATTTTTCCCTCCTTCACGAATAATTAAGCTGCAGAGGAGCATAGAAAATTTTTGAAGGGTTGATGATGAACCACTACATGAAGCTTGGGGGAGATTTTGAAAACTTTTACTTCAGTTGCCAACTCATGGGATCCCTGATCTTTTGCTGCTACAATAATACTTCTATGTAAGTTTAAGTGTCGTCAAAAAAAGTGTGGCTGATCAGTTAGTCTGAGGAGGGCTTATGAAGTAAATGTTCGCGACATTCATTTAGTAGCTAGATGAAGTAACTAAAATAAGAAAGGCATGGTACACCCATGAGGATTATGCTTCCTCTACGAAAGGAGGAATATCTAGAGAGCAATTGGCTAAAGAAAAGGAGTGTGATGAAGTCATAAGAAGAATGGTGAAGTAGCTCAATCTTATAACATAATATGTGACTAAGGCACAACAAATTAATGTTGTAGAAGCTACAGGTATCTTTCCCTATCAGTGTGAGCCAAGTGAAAAGGATCATGAAGAAGAGGTGTATTTCATTAGGAATAATAATTGGGTTCTCAGCTGACCTTTCAACAGTCATATGGGAATCAAGGTCGGAATGTTGGAATTTATTGGGCTGATGGTTAGTGGATGAACAAACCTATGCATTGTCATGTTGAAGGACAAGAGGGACTCATTTCATCCTAATAGTCTGCCACGTTAGACAAGTCGCAGCTAATGAGATGCTTGCTTGGATTTTAAACAAAGTGGAAGACTCAATTAATATGTTGAACGAGATGAAGTCGGGATTCGCCCAATTAAACCAAATAGTGGAATCTCATGCAACTTTAATTAAAAGTTGAGAAGCTCGTTTAGAATTTTTCTCAACCCAAATGCACAGCCAAACAAGAAGAAATAATTAGACATGTATCGCTATCACTACTAGAAGTAGCAAACCTCTTGAATCTAGCATGGGATCCAAAACCCCTTTATTTGGGAAAATCAAGGAGTGTAAAAGAAAAGATGAGAAGAAAGTGAATAAGAGCAACATCATTCTTGCTAAATTGGAGAGCATATGTGGCACCGAAGATGGGGTTAAATTAATAGAGGCTAAAGGAGATTGGTTGAAAAAGTGGTTACTCCTCATAAGCTATCCATGAGAGAGATAACTTTTCCTCAGAAGTAGGAGAAGAGAGGTGAAGAAGCTAAGTTTTAGAAATTCCTGTCCACATTCAACTCCTTGACAACTAATATTCCATTAGTTGAGGCTCTCAACAAAATGTCAGCATATGCACAATTCATGAAGAAGTTAGTGGCTAAAAGGAGAGCCCTAGAGTGTGAAATGATCGAAATTCCCACAGCTATAGTGCCATTTTAACAAGACATGTGGCTGCAAAGAGAGATGATCTAGGTGCATTCACAATACCATGCACTATCGGAATGTGTGAGTTTGATAGAGCCCTATGCGATTTGGGGGCTAGTATAAATTTGATGCCTTTGATGGTGTTTCAACAACTTGGTGTGAATACCCTAGCCCCAACATCCATGAAGCTACTTATGGCTGATTGATCAACAATAAGATAGGTTAGAATATTATATGATGTCTTGGTAAAAGTAAATAAGTTCATATTTCTAGCTAATTTCATAGTTCTGGATTGTGACATAGATATTGATGTGCGTGTTATTCTGGGTCGACTAATTTTGGCCACAGGTAGGGCCTAGGTGGATGTTGAAAATGAGAACCTAAAACTTAGGGTGAATGATAAAAAGATAAGTTTCAATATTGTTAAAGTACTGAGATGGCCTGATGACTTTCAAGTAAATGCCATTGTTGATGTGGTGGATGAAGTTGTGCGAGATCTTGGAGAGTTAGCTTACTCAAGATCCAACTTAATGGTAGAAATTACGTTTTATTATATGGAAATAGATATGAATGGCTATGATGAAATAGTGGCTGCATTGATGGGGGCTGGAAGTCACTTAAGAAACCTCGTTAAAGTTGACATAGATTTGAAGAACCATGAAATGCAGCTAGCAAAGTAATCTATTGAGGAACTACCAAAACTCAAGTTGAAAGAGTTACCAAGCCATTTGTAATATATCTTTTTGGGTGAAAATGATACATTGCTAGTGATTGTAGCAGTAAGGCTACATGAAGAGCAAATTAAATCTCTTGTCAAGGTGCTTAAGAAACACGTGCAAGCTATTGGTTGGACGATCGCTAACATTGTGGTCATTCCTTCGGGAATCTGCACCCACAAAATTAAATTGGTTGACGGATGCAAACCTAGTGTTGAGCATCAGTGCCGGCTCAATCCGCATATATAAGAGGTGGTCAAGAAGAAAATAATGAAGTAGTTTAGATGCCAATGTGATATACTCAATTGCAGACAACAATTGGGTAAGTCTAGTCCAATATGTGCCAAAAAAGGGAGGTATGGTTGTAGTTCCCAACGAACAGGCGCAACTGATTTCGACCAGATCAATCATCGAATGGTGAATTTGTGTGGATTATAGAAAACAGAATACCTCAATAGAAAAGGATCATATCCCATTGCCCTTTATAGATCAAATGTTGGATAGATTGGCTGGAAAGGGGTGGTACTATTTCCTTGATGGATACTCCGGGTATAATCAAATATCTATCGCCCTTGAAGATTAATATAAAAACACTTTTCTTGTCCTTATGGTACATTCGCTTTCAAAAGAATGCCATTATGGTTTTTCATCAAACCATGAGCCCATTCTATTGTTCATAGTTTTATACCCTTCATAAATGGCCCTTAGAATTGGTTAACGTTTTCATCCGGGCCAACCCCATCCATGAGCAGTTAATCAATTGCCTTGTTTATAGCCTTGTTTAGGACTCGTGGTTGTGACTCAAACATTTGACCTGCAACATGTTCGGTCTGACTTCTTGTGAAATTTCTAACTAGAAGACTTACGGGTCCTTACAAATGCTTGCCCTAATGAAATCCCTTTCTCAAATCTTCCAATTGGTTCTTCAAATTTGTTGGGGCCATTCGGTAAGAAGGAATAGAGATAGGTTAGATACTTTTGAGAAAATCTATGTCAAAGTCTACATCACTATTGAGAGGAATATAGGGTAAATCCTTATAAAATACATCATGTAATGATCCGACTTAAGGCCTAGCGTCACACGACGAATGAGACACCCAAAGGCACCTCACCGAAGCCATCTTAAATATCTTAAGCATTAATAGGCATATATTAATAACATTTGTGGAATAAAAATGGTGGGGAAAGGGTATATGGGAATTTTATGACAATGAAGCAACATAGAAAAGCATGTAAGGAAACATATCTTTGTCCATTAAGCATACCAACTAATAAATAAATGAACAGAACCAGTAATGATTGGTTTGCATCAAATAGAAAGACTCCATAATTAACCGACATAGAATGTAAAAGCCTCAATAGGCCAACATACATATAGTGTCTCAAAAGAAAATACAAGCTAGAATGGAAAATGGTCGAGTCCTGAACTAACAACTCACCAAAATAAAATACTAGTTTTGAACGCCAGAAACTAGCCACAGCCGGTAAAGGTGTACCTGTCCCAACATGATTAAATCATGTAAGCAAAATATGCGCTAATACATTGTACTAAATATCTGAGATGTAATACAAGACATGAAATTGTAATGCCATCATTCATAAATAAAACATGTAGATATACATGAGGTAGTAGGATACATAATTATGAGCTCAAAAATATACAAGGAATATCACTTAATATGAATAAGAGTTAATGCATGAGAAATCACATATAGAGGACATCATATCATTGAATCATCAACTTTTGGGAGAAGACCTTAACTGACATTTAAGACCATGCAAGCTACTACATGAAATCCAATATAACCCCCTACGTTGGCATGAGAAAACCACCTATCGGGTGGAACTCCATCATTTCGCATGCATCCTTATATAACATGAATGGCATATGTAGATACACTAGCCTAGCCTACAAAGGCTCCTATGGTGGAACATAGTTAGAGGATAATGAGATTCATATCTAGTAGGTCGCGCCTTAACTAACGGAATGAGCCCAAATATCAAGACCATCTCAATGTTAGGTCATCCACAAAATCTTTAAATAATATACATAGTCATTTTATGATTATAAGTAGCAACTTATAAGAATAGTACGAACTTAAGGAACCACCAAGTAAGAATTGTCCTTTCATCTTGGGGACCTTATTAAATATTTTTTTATAGCAATTATCATCATGGTTATATCTTTGATAAATCATAAAGTTGAAACTCATCTTTAATGCCCTAATCATCATTAGAAAATATACAAAGCTTTACTTGAAACTAGGTGGCTAAGCTTTTAAGTTAGAACAATCATAAATTACATAATCATGCATAAAGTATGAAAATATACTCATTTAAACAGGCAAAACAACCCACACTTCATCCATTAACTAAACTCATCATTGGGGTCATCATTACTATCTTAAATACATGCAAATACTTAGTAAAAAAATCATAGGATATCATTGATACCATTTAATATCATAATGTATCATAAAGTATTCATTCGCATGCATATTTACTTGAAGGAACTCAAGAAAAGATAAAATACATTATGAAGGACTTTGTAGGTGAAAGGAGACCCACAAATAAAACTCACATACCTTGTTAAGCTTGGGAAAAATAAACTTGAAGCGTTTGGGAAGAACCTTGAAAGCCTAGCCCTTCTTGCCTTGCCTTGCCTTTTAGAGAGCGTAATGCCTTAGGAATTTTAGGAATTGGAAGAATGAAAAGAATGGGGGTCCCTTAGGGTTTAAGGTTTGATTTAGGCCTCTTTAGAACCCAAAAATGATGTAGTTTAGGAATAGGATTTGTGAAAATAACAAAACTACCCTTCATTAAAACTATCAGATAAAGTCTACGAAAAGTTGTTTATGGGCCATGGATTGAACCACCGACTGTAGTCCTTCTCCGTCTTGTTAACTTTTCAGAACTTCTGAAACTATGTACCTAACCAAAACTATGAACTCATCTTATAAAAATTGTATATAGACTTACGAATCGTGGTTGGATGCATAGAATCCTTCCATATTGAGTCATTTTTTCTCATTTATTGGACCTCATTCACAAAGGGCTTCTACGAGCCATAATATAGTATACGGGCCTTCCTATTAGTCGTAGGTTAGTTTCTAGAAAACTCCAAATTTTCTTCAAGTTAAGGCCCTCATCCATGAATCTATCCACAGATCATCATATTTTCTGAAGGTCGTCACTGGGTGTGTGGTTACCCCATACTTGGAAAATTTTTCCTTTTCCTGAAGTTCATGTTTAACGACTGACTTATGGGTCATAAATCCATCTATGGTAAGTCACCCTCTTACACTTACTGCAGGTCATTTTCTATCCAACTCTTTCCTGCACTCATGATGATAACATTTGATTTTCATGCTCCAATAAGAAAGCGGTCATCGTCAGCAATTAAACTAACCGAAGGTTAGGATCAAATCCATAGGGAATATAGGACTTGACTATAAGACTTCACTACTAATCATTTCAAGCATCAATAACTAAAATCTCTAAATGGCGAGTTTTGTGATTCAAAAACAAAATAAGATAAATACTAACTATAATGCGAGGAAACACTCAATTCTGGGGAAAACTTGGGAATTGTGTTCCCCATGGTTCGTCGACTCGATTACCCTAGATAACGTAACTACAATTGGTGATTTGCATGTAGGACGGTAACTTAGGTTCTTCCAGCCCTCTTGTGAAGGTGAAGGCTAAATTTCACCATGGCATTTGGTCCATAACCATGGCTTGCCAACTAACCATTACTAATTGTCCGAGTCAACCTCCCCTTGGTCAGGCTTAGTTGATTAGACGAGAACACATCAATCAAATTCTGTCATATATTTCCTTTTTCCTATTCTTCACTAACCTTGGTTGGGATCGTGATAGTAGGCAGGTTTTGGTATTGGTCACCACCAAACAATAATAATAATGAAGGGAAATAGAAAATACATGCAAAACCCCAATCATAGAAATGCAATAAACCTAGGTTATTTGAAGTCAAGGACCGATGGTTCCCACAAACCCAAGTTGTGGGTGCTTAGCTGCTCATGGTTAAGGAAAAATAAGAAAAAATGCACATACAAGACATAAATGAGAGTTTTACCAACAACAATGAAGAAAATAGGAACCACAAGTTGCAAGCCCACAAGCTTGATTGATCAATAACGAGTACAAGGCAAGATTTGCCCAAAATGGGTTTTCCAAGAGAGAACAATAAACTACTCTAAGAAACTTAGAAAAGATTCAAAAGGTGATTGTAGATTGTCTACTAGTCGAACCCCTCTCTAAAAACCTAGCTTAAACTATATATAGTATTTACAAAATAACCCTAGAATAAACAGAGGAAAGATAGTTGGCAGCTGGTAAGTCTCGCAGTTATGACTCATAGAATGACTTACAAGTCATAGTCGGGGTCTCTTATCAGGTTCTTGGCATCTTGGACTAAACTGGTTCGACCTATAGGTATAACTCGTTGCTTGATATATGACTTGTATATTCCTCTCATAGTCTTGGCCTTCCGTTTTTGGTCCAACATCTTAGCTCTCTGATTCTTGCTACGAGTCCACCTATACGAGTCGTAGTGAGGCTTACGACTTGTATGATGGCTTCGTAGGGGTGACCATTGCTTAGCAGATTTCTAAATTCTTGATCTCTGATTCTTGCTACAACACCACCCTACGACTTGTAGCTTGGGCTACGACTCACAAGTGTGCTCATACGTCCTAAGCTTTAGCAAATTCTGCAACTTTTCTTCAAAATCATGCCAACCTAACTTTTCTACAAGATTCATACAAAAACACATCAAAACCATAAATATTCGCTTTAGGAACTCACAAAATCCCTTGTTTTAGGCATCAAATGTATTGTATTTTGACAGTATATCAACACCCTCAACTAAGAATTGTTGCTTGTCCTCAAACGACGACTAAATCTATGCAGACAAGGAGAAATGCATAGCAGCTATACTAATGGCATATACAACAGCTCCTTTGATTCAAGTACCCAACTACTATTTTCAAAATAGGACTGCAAAGTTATTAAGTAAACAAGAACATAATGAGATACTAGGCAATCTAACCATGACAAGCTAAGGAGCACCAACCATCCACAATCACTAGTATAGTCATATGCTACTCAAGTAGTGCAAATGCCCTCACTGGAAAGAAGTCCCTCATACTCACTCAAAAGCATTTAGAATTCAGGGACTGGGGAAGCATTCTCACTCTTACAATTGAATTTCAATGCATACTGACTAACACAATAGCCTTGCCTCTATACTTATCTTCTGGCTTGGTGAGAAAGTGGAGTTGGATCACTTTAGGACTTATAGGGTTGTGACAGAGGTTCAGGGTGCTTTGGCATGGTATTTTAGGCAAGTAGTGGCTAAAAGCTATCCTTGAACCATGTTTACCAATACTTTTTGCTTTCATGATCCAACCCTTTTTAATCAATCCACTTTTATTCTCCTGTTTTGAACTTTTCTCGAGTGCTTGCTTTTATCTTTTTTAGTTGTACCTCAATTTCAGACTCACTTTTGCTATTTTTTTCTCAACTCAAGGCATTTTTCTTTTCTTTTTCTTCACTTGATTCGTGCTTTTTCATTTCTTTCTTGATTTCTCAACTAACCACCTTATTATTACTACTTTACCACCATAAGGGCCACCCGTAACTTAGGCTTTTAGCCTCAAGTGAAGTACAAAATATCTATGCCTCAAACTAGGCCCACCAACTGCAGCCACCCTCAACTTAGACCTTTGGCCTCAATCAAGGTTCACATGTTCAAGGATAAACCAGGGCCAATATCAAGGTATTTCATCAAACAAGGTTAAGCTAGCAAGGTATCAAGAAAGAATGAGTACATGAGAAGCTCAAAAGTTT
>JAABOM020075203.1:0-34593 GCA_011800125.2 Solanum clarkiae | reverse complement strand
ATTTCTATTGAAAGTTGTACGCGTTAGTAATTTCGGAACAATTTGAACCTATAGTTTTCCAAACTATTTAACTCTCGCTCAAACGAACACCATTCATAGATTCTAAAGACTCAAAAGTTAAGGATGAAGTTAATTTACCATAAAAGTGGCAAGGAATGAATATAGATCCTATTTAAGCTTATCGTCGAAAGTTACGGGCATTTGCGCCCTCCAATAAGATACATTTCAACATCTTAAACTGTCTCACACTTTTACAACATGCGGGCTCTACATACCCAAGAGTCAAAATATAAATACATTTTTATAAGAATACCAAGGAGTGAACATAGGATATATTTGGACCCAAATTGTGGAGGAAAAGGATTTTTTCAAACGTACGACGTTGACTAAGCTTAACTAATTCCTGCCAAGAGATAGGAGTCTTTACATACCTCGATTTCTTTGTCCAACTAATTCCAATGCAAGACCAATCTAATTTATGCTTCCGGATGTCCAACGTCTACACAAATTACAATAACGCCAACGATTAACAACCATATCGGGTCTTAAATCCTAACTTTTTTTGTTCCAAATTTTATAAAAATTTCGGCAGTATCTCCCCTTATAATACACCGCCCCGAGAATTCAACTCGGCTCAACTAATCAACAACAACAACAACAACAACCTACAACATCAATAATCCCTCTCCAATGCCTTTACAACTTCAAAAACACTACAAAATGCTATTATGGCATAAATTGGTAAAACATGGCAGCATACATATAGGTACACATCCACCATATTCAAGTCTTTCTATATATTCCAAGAACTATAATACATCACTCCAACACCCAACGCAAACTCCCAACGTTAAAACATAACATTACACTTCTAATGGGGCTCCAATTCGAGCTAACCCTCATGTACGCATTCACATAGTTTCCCAACACTTCTTTCATCCCACAAGTATTATTTCATGTCAAATAAATATAAACACATGACTATAAGTTAATATATTTTCATATGCAAGCTTGTCCCCATTTCAAACCCCAAACTCCAAATTCACAATTCAAACTAACAACCAATCCTCTTTTCATGTTTTACCTTCAATTTAACACACCCCAAACACACCCACAAGCTTTAATTTACATAAATAAAGCTAGGAGTTAACCTGCCTTTCAACCCCCTTACTAGCCCCAAGTCTTCATAGCCATCAAACCAAGCGCTTCCTTGACCAACTAACGCCTCCACGCCACTTAGGGGACCCAATACACCAAGCTTGAAGCATCAAATAATCGAAATATCGAAAAAAATAAATTTTTTTCTTCTACTATAGCAACCCGAGAGGGCTGCTTGCTCTCTTTGTTTCTCTCTGTTTTTTTCTAATTGTGGGAGCTCTCTTTTGCTCACAAGATATATACATATATATATGTATAGGCAATCAAGTCTCCACTTGAACCAATCAAAAAGTGCCACGACATGTGACCCCACTAACAATTTTAAGTCTTAAAGACTACACTTTAGAAGAAATTTACATTTGGTCCCAAACTTTACCAAATTGAACCAATTAAGGACTTACGGGTTCTAACATTTACGAGACCCTGTATGGATCATAGAGCATTCTACGAGTCACGGAGGCAGTTTCATGACAAATTCCAGTGAGGGATGAATTCTGAAGATCAGCTCAATGAGACGTGCATATGAGTCAGAGTATTCTACGATTCATATTGATAGGTTTCGTGAAGATTTCCAGTGAAGGAAAATTTGATGCAGTTGAAGCCTAAGAACAAGCAAAACGAGTTGTGGATCTGTTTATGAGTCATAAAGTGAAGTAGTAGGAGAGAAGTCTAAGATTCCAGGACCATATTACGAGACCCCGATTTCAACTCGTAGAAGACACTATGAGTTGTAAATAGCTTTCGTGGAGTTTGCCAACTAGTTTTCCAATTTTATAAAAGACTTAATTGTTATTACTATAAATACTATTTTTGGGCTATTTTTTAGAGAGAATTGCTGGATTCATTATAGTTAGGGTTAGAATACAACACTTAGACATAAAATTGAGTGAATACAATTGTGAATTAATTTGATCTCCAATCTTATGACTCTTAATCGATTTTGGATTTGCTCGATTGTCAATTCAATTGGGTAAGTATTTAGTTATGTTTTCTCAATTCATAATTTCTTCATCAACCCATGACATATGAAACGACCCTAAAAAGTGCCCGAAAATGTGCCTCGGAAGTACCCGAAATCATAATTTTCATATATCTCAAAATTCATGCGTTATTTCAAAAATCCAACTTCATATTCTTGTTCAGGGTAAAATATTGAGTGGGAAATGGGTCTAACCCGAAACTTGGAGAAACCATAGAAAAATCCAAATTTTCAAAGTGGCAAATTCTAGAAGCATTTTCGTGTCACTGGCGCGATGCGCTAGTGTATATATTTGGTCAATTTTATTTAATCTCAGTCCAAGACTTTTAATTCTTTGTCCTAAGTCTTCCCATACTTGAAAATTCATATACTTATCATATTTCACCTTCATATCATTCAAGACATTCCCCGATACTTTTTCAAACACTTAGACTAATGTTTCATCCAAATTTAAGTGTCCCAAACTTATTCCAAATTTTTAGAAAATCATTCAAGATTCAAGCTCTCATTCAAATCTAAATCAAACTTATTCATGTCATTTAAGACCATTGTGGGTCCCTATATCATGCCAAGCTCAAAGAAATTTTCGTCGTTTAAGTTTTGCATAAGTACCGATAGCAGGGACAATTTCAAAGGAACATATCTCTTAGCACACAAAGAACTGGATAGCCCACAATCTATCAAATTAAATCTTTTTGAATTAGCTTTCCAACGCACTTGGTTTCACCTTATTTAGAGTTGGGATGAATAAGTTATGCTCGTTTTCATAGAACTCATATGTGCATGCGTATATATGAGTTTTTGCCAAGTTCCTCCTCATTAATGGAATTCTGTAAATTTATCCAATTCTATTGGTACTTTGGAGATTCCTATGCTATCTCAACACTTCCTTAAGACCAAAATCCTTTCTTAAAGATAAAATTCACTCCTCCCAATTGGAACAAACTCTTACATTCTCTCAAGAGCCTCCATCAAAACCTCAATACAAATTCAAGGAAACTTAAGAAAAAATTGTGGATTTCAAGACCCTATTCCAAACTTAAAGTTTTTCTCAAGCCAATTCCAAGAAATTCAAGATCTAAGGTATGTGGGTTTCATTTGTGGGTTCCTATCACCCATGAAGCCCAACTCTCTTTTTACATAAATTATATGATTTTAAGTTAAGTTACTTATAGATCTTAGTTAATATGAATTATGATTACAAATTATGTTGGGTTTTTAGTGAAATGTTGATTGAAAACACATATCTACCTATTTCAAGATTATACTAAGAGATGGTTTGTCTATGGTGACTATATATGTTTTGGGGTGTTAAACTATGAGATATTATGAGATTTGATTATGGATTTCAATATGTATTTCATGATGGTATTATCAAGTGTTGATGGGCTGCTTTACTTCAAGTTTTCTTGCATAATTTCACTCTTATATTGCATGGTTTTATACTGGCACTACACTCCCGCCAAGTGTTTAACAAATTGTACGTTTAAGTTTTCATGAGGAATTGAAGGTCCAAAGCATGAGATATGATGTACATGACATACTCTATATAAAGTGTTGTGTTAGACCATGCCCGATCTGGGGGGTCTAAGAACCCGGATAACCGAGGTAGGGATTTGTACTCATCAATCTAGGGAAGGGTTCGTACTTCTCCACCTAGGTGATGGGGCGGCATTATCACTAACCGAGATGGGGTTTGTACTCATCAACCGAGGGAAAGGTTTGTACTTCTCCACCTAGGTAATGGGGAAACATTATCACCAACCGCGTGAAGGGTTCGTATTGCACCACCTAAGTGATGGGGCGACATCATCACTAACCTACCAAAGGGTTTGTGCTTTGAAAATCTAGCTTGGTCTCTTCCACTCATATGACATACTATACGAGCATGACTGATTCAAACACGTCTTATTTGAGCATTGATCATACATGTCATACTGTTATATGATGTCTATTGCCTATTGTTATGCACTTTGATTATGATGTCTACCTCTTGTTGCATTACATCCTACATATTTAGTACATTCAAATATACTAACGCATACTATATGCCTACATAATATCACCATATAGGGACCAGAGCTCCTAATGATTCTCCTCATGGCTGTATGGATTGTTCAAGTTAGCTATTGGTGAGTCATCATGTCCAGGGACAATATCTATCTTCTTTCATGCTTATGTTTAGATTACATCTTGTATATTTTGGATTACTATGACTATGAGGGTGAGCTTGGTTGCTTGTCTTAGCTCCCACTAAGTTCCATATATAGAGATGTTGTTGGGCAAGTTATGTAATTATGCTATGAGCCTTGATTCTCTTGTTCCTTAATGTTTGTGTTATGAAAGCTTCCTCTTAGTCTGTTTTCCCTTAATTCTATTCTTTTGGGTCATTTACTTGTTTCCACGTCTAAGGATGTGTAGTGATATGCTAAAAGGCTTGTTTAGGGTTCCTTAGGGTTCCCCATTCGCTGGTCATGTCTAGGCCCTAGGCTTAGGTCATGAAATGATGGTATCAGAACATTAGGTTGATAGATCCTCAGATTCCAACACACCGCGTCAATTAGAATCTTATTCATGGTTATGTTGTGCACTACAACTATGAGTAGGAGGCTATGAGACGTTTTAGAAAATATTTTCCTTTTTCATGGTCTATTGTCGTGCTTCAGAAGAGGGATAGGGCTTTCCCCTCAAAAGAATGTTCTTTGTACTTCTAGTTGACCATGCTGCTTTGAAGAGGAAGACAAAGGAAGGTAAGTTGAAGGTTTTGATGTTGATGGATTCGAGTTTCACTATTTCTTTCATTATTTCTTTTGGTCGCTAGTGGGGCTTCTTGTCTGCCCAAGTTGTTGTGTGGTTCTTTGGTGTCTATCCTTTTGTTGGGTATATTGTCACTGGAAGGTTTATAGGTGTTGGTCCGGGGTTGTATTGCATTAGGTCTTGCTTTGTGGCTTGTTAGAGTTGGTATGGTGAATTTTGATGTCATTATAGGGATGGAATGGTTGCATGTATGTTGTCTTCATGGGTGGTAGGACTCGTAGAGCTAGATCATGAATCCCTAATGAGTCCATCCTTGAGTGGGAGGTTGTCAAATGGTAGCCAGGGAGGTAGGTTTATTTCATGTCTTGAGGTACAATTGATCTTTAAGGGGTTGCATTTATCATCTCGTGAGAAATGGAGGTGTTGAACCTAAGTTGTGTTGTTTATATAATTGTTGGTGGTGGTAGATGAGGCCTTGAATATCGCTTTCCGATATTTTGAAGTTGGTGTAGTGTATTTCGATTTAACTAGTACATCAGTATGCCTATAAGTCTCATGATTAAGATTTTTAGTCCCTACTCTAATAGGCTTATAGTGGTTTGGAGATGATATGATGGTTCGTTTCCCTAATGAGATAGTGCATGTGAGTCATTTGAGGGTAGTACTACAAAGTTTAAGGAAGAAGGTTGGATGCTCAATAACAGAAATGGTGATTGTGGTTGTAAGAGGTTGCTTTCGTAGGTCGTGTGATGCCAAGTGATGGGATTAAGGTGGACCCTAGTAAAACAAAGGTGATTAGAGATTAGCCTAGACCTTGACTTCATCAGATATTAGGAGTTTCTTAGGCTTAGTGGGCTATTACCATAGTTTGTGAATAGGTTCTCTTCTATTGCTTCTCCTATGACTTAGTTGACCCTAAGTAAGGCTAATGTTGTGACCGATTTTTTAAGTAGGGTGATTTGATAGGTCCGGGTGTTGCTATTTCTTGTGTTATTCCTTTGTGCTAAGAGGATCCATGTGTATGTCCCAGAGGGTTAGATGAGTCTATTGTGGCTAAGAGGGGTCTATAAGTGTTGCCCCATGTTTTTGTTGCATAAATTCTTGTCTTGTGATCTTGGTTGAACTTAGCTTGATGGGTTGGAGGTCTTAGGGTAGCTTAGGCTACTTGCATAGCATGCTTCCAATGAGTATAAAACCTATAAGGTTGTAATATGATGGGTAAGGATGGTCGATCTATTTTGTCAACTATATTGGGTAAGTTATTTCTCTAAGATTAAACTTTGCTTTGGGTGATGTCCCCAAGTGTGGATGAGGATGTGTGATATCTCGAAGTGTTTTTTTGAACTAGGAGTGAGCATTTTGAGTATTGGTAGAGTTGTTTGGTTGATTATGCATCGGTTGTGTTGATGGGTCTCATGAATAGGGTCTTAAAACCATACATCAAAATGTTTGTGGTGGCCTCTAGGGGTGGAACATTAATTTACTTAGAGCTTGTGATCCATTAGGGGGTAGTGTTCAAGTGTTGGGAGATGATAGGTTGTTTGCTAATTATGATAGGTGTGAGTTGAGGGTAACAAGAAGGTAGTTAGAACTCCTTAAGGATTATGATATAAGTGTGTATTATTTTCTCCGGTAAGGCTAATATTGTGGTCGGTGCTCTAAGTAGGGTGCCTATGGGTAGCCTAGCATATATTGATGAAGGTGGTAAGAGGTAACTAGAGAGGCCCATCATTGGCTAGATTTGGGGGTTAGGTTGGATAAAGTTGAGCATGGTGGTGTAGTATTCTTGATGGTTCCAAATCTTCTTTGGTTGAAGAGGCCTAGTTTAAGAAAGTCCTTGATTCCACTTTATTAGAGTTGGAAGTTTTGAGTGAAAAGATAATAGAGTGGAGGTGGTCTCCCAAGAGGGACATGGTGGTTTAAGGTACCAAGTGGACTAGGTTTTTTTAAGGTCGACAATTGAGTTGAGGATTATGAGTCCTTGTATAAGGTAGAGGGATGTTGGTAAGGTTGCATAAGGATTGGAATCACCTAAGGATGTGGATATGATTCATCCGGTTCTTCATGCTTCTAAGTTGAGGGGATGTGTGGGTGACTTTAGTGCTATATAACTCTTTGAGGTTGTGGGTATTATGGAGGATATATGGCTTAGAAGAAGGTCCCAGGGGAAGGTATTGTATGGAAGGGTGGAAAAGCAGATTAATAAAGATATGGTGTTCATCAAGGCCCTTTGGAAGAATTGTGTAGTTGAAAGTGTCTCTTAGGGAGCCGGAGGGGGCATGGAGGACAAATATATGTATCTCTTTCATTCTATTTAATCTTATGATAACACGTCAAGTCCTTTTTGTGATTCCAAGTCTTATATTCCAGCCCCTATGTCATTTGCATGCATTCATGTTTATGTTGACAAGTTCATGTTTATTTTAAAATGGTGTTTAAGCGCACTGTTGGATTCTTGTTGGGGCTGAATTCTTTATAATTACTCTTCTTATGTACGTTCCTTTGATATTCAGGAACGAATGTTCCCATGGGGGAGATATTGAAACGATCCCAAAAAGTGCCCGAAAATGTACCTTAGAAGTTCCCGAAATCGTAATTTCCATATATCTCAAAACTCGTTCATTATTTCAAAAATTTGACATCATATTCTTGTTTAGAGGAAAAATTGAGAGGAAAATGGGTCTAACCCGAATTTTAGAGCAACCGTAGCAAAATGCGAATTTTCAAAGTGGCAAATTCCAGAAGCATTTTAGTGTCACTGGCGTGACGCACCAATGTATATTTATGGTCAGATTTATTTAATCTTGGTCCAAGACTTTTAATTCTTAGGACTAAGTCTTCCCATAATTGAAAATACTTATACTTAGCCATATTTCACCTTCATATCATTCAAGACATTCCCCGATACTTTTTGAAACACTTAGACTAATGTTTCATCCAAATTCAAGTGTCTTGACTCATTCTGAATCTCGAGAAATTCATTCAAACTTCAAGATCTCATTCAAATCTAAGTCAAGCTTATTCATGTCATTTAAGACCATCGTGGGTTCCCTATAGCAAGCCAAGCTCAAAGGAATTTTCATTGGCTAAGTTTTGCACATATACCGGTAACAGGGTCAACTTTAAAGGGGCATATCTATTAGCACAAAAAGAGTTAGGTGGTCCATCACATACCAAATTAAATCCCTTTGAATTAGCTTTCCAACACACTTGGTTTCACCTTATTAAGAGTTCAGATGAAGAAGTTATGCCCATTTTCGTAGAACTCGTATATGTAGGAGTATATGCGGATTTTTGCCAAACTCCGCCTCATTAATGGCATTCTGCAAATTTAGCCAATTCTGTTGGTATTTTGGAGATCCGTATGCTATCTTAACACTTCCTAAAGACCTAAACCCTTTCCTAAAGATCAAATTCACTCCTCACAATTGGAATACATTCTCAAATTCTCTCAAGAGCATCTATAAAAACCCCAATAAAAATTCAAAGAAACACAAGAACAAATTGTGGATTTCAAGAACTTATTCAAACTTCAAGTCTTTCTCAACCCAATTTCAAGAAATTCAAGGTCTAAGGTATGTGGGTTTCATTCATGGGTTCCTTTAACCCTTGAAGCCCAAGCTCCCTTTTTACATAAATTGTATGATTTTAAGTTAATTTACTTATGGGTCTTACTTAATATAAATTATGATTACAAATTATGTTGGGTTTTTAATGAAACATTGATTGGAAACACATATCTACCTATTTCAAGATTATACTAAGAGATGGTTTGTCTATGGTGACTATGCATGTTTTGGGGTGTTAAACTATCGTCTATTAAGAGATTTGATGAAGGATTTCAATGTGTTTTGCATGATGATATTACCAAGTGTTAGTGGGATACTTTACTTCAAGTTTTCTTGCATGATTTCAGTCTTACATTGCATGGTCTTATACTAGTACTACAAACCCTCCAAGTGTTTGATAAATTGTACGGTTAAGGTTTCTTGAGGAATTGAAGGTCCAAAGCATGAGATATGATATGCATGACTATATGATGGTGAAGTGAGTTTATGTATATAATATACTCTATATAAGGTGTCGTGTTAGACCATGCCAAATCTGGGGGATCTAAGAACCCGGATAACCGAGATAAGGGTTTGTACTCATCAATCGAGGGAAGGGTTTGTACTTCTCCACCTAGGTGATGGGGTGGCATTGTCACTAACTGAGATGGGGGTTTTGACTCATCAACTGAGGGTTAGTACTTTACTACCTAAGTGATGGGCGACATCATCACTAACCTACCAAAGAGTTTATAATTTGGAAATCTAGCTTGGTCTATTCTAAACATATGATACTCTATATGAGTATGAGTTATTCAAACATGTATTACTTGAGCATTGATCATACATTTTATATTATTATATGATGTCTATTGCCTATTGTTATACATTTTGATTATGATGTTTATCTCTTGTTGCATTGCATCCTATATAATTAGTACATTCAAACGTACTAACACATACTTTATACCTATATGATATCACCATGGACCAGTCTCCTAGTGATTCTTCTCGTGGCTATACGAATTGTTCAAGTTAGCTATTGGTGAGTCCTCATGTCTGGGGACAATATCTATCTTCTTTCATGCTTATGTTTAGATTGCATCTTGTATATTTTGGATTACTATGACTATAAGGGTGAGCCCGGTTGCTTTTGTTGGCCCTTGCTAAGTTCCACGTATAGAGGTGTTGTTGGGCATGTTATGTGATGATACTATGAGCCTTAACTCTCTTGTTCCATAATATTTGTGTTATGAAAGCTTCCCTTTAGTCGGTTTGCCCTTATTTCTATTCTTTTAGGTCATTTACTTGCTTCCGCGACCAAGGATATGTAATGATATTCTAATAGGCTTGTTTGGGGTTCCTTCGGGTTCCCCATTCATCGGTCATATCTAGGCCCTAGGCTTTGGTCGTGACAATGATGGTATCACAACACTAGGTTGATAGATCCTTGGATTCCAACACACCACGTCAATTAGAGTCTTATTCATGGTTATGTTGTGCACCATAACTATGAGTAGGAGGCTATGAGACGTTTTTGGAAATGTTTCCCTTCTTCATGGACTATTGTCGTGCTTTAGAGGTGAGATAGGGCTTTCCCCTTTAAAGAATGTTCTTTGTTCTTCTAGTTGATCATGCCGCTTTGAAGAGGAAGGCAAAGGAAGGTAAGTTGAAGGTTTTGATGTTGATGGATCCGAGTTTCACTATTTCTTTCATTATTTCTTTTGGTTGCTAGTAGGGCTTCTTGTGCGACCAAGTTGTTATGTGGATCTTTGGTGTCTATCTTTTTGTTGGGTAAATTGTCGTTAGAAGGTTTATAGGTATTGATCTTGGGTTATATTGCATTAGGTCTTGCTTTGTGGCTTGTTGGAGTTGGTATGGCGACTTTTGATGTCATTATAAGGATGGAATGGTTGCATGCATACTGTGTCTTCCTGGGTGGTGGGATCCGTAGAACTAGATCCCAAATCCCTAATGAGTTCGTCCTTGAGTGGGAGGTTATCAAATGGTAGCAAGGGAGGTAGGTTCATTTCATGTCTTAAGGTATAATTAATCTCTAAAGGGTTGCATTTATCATCTTGTGAGAATTGTAGGTGTTGAACCTGAGTATTTTTGTTTATAGATTGTTGGTGGTGGTAGATGAGGACTCGAATATCCCATTCGGATATTTTGAAGTTGCGGTAGTGTCTTTCGGTTTGACTAGTACTCCGGTATGCTTATAAGTCTCATGATTAAGATCTTTAGTCCCTACTCTAATAGGATTATGGTGGTTAGGAGATGGTATGATGTTTAGTTTCCCTAATGAGGTAGTGCATATGAGTCATTTGAGGGTAGTATTACAAAGTTTAAGGAAGAAGGTTGGATGCTCAATAGGAGAAACGGGGATTGTGGTTGTAAGAGGTTTCTTTCCTATGTCATGTGATGCCAGCTGATGGGATTAAGGTGGACCCTAGTAAAACAAAGATGATTAGAGATTAGCCTAGACCTTGAGTTCATCGTATATTAGGAGCTTCTTGGGTTTAGTGGGCTATTATCGGAGTTTGTGAATAGGTTCTCTTCTATTGTTTCTCCTATGACTTAGTTGATCCTAAGTAAGGCTAATGTTATGACCGATATTTTGAATAGGATGATTTGATAGGTTCGGGAGTTGTTATTTCTTGTGTTATTCGTTTGTTCTAATAGGATCCATGTGTGTGTCCCAGAGGGTTACGTGAGTCTATTGTGGCTAAGAGGGGTCTATAAGGGTTTCCCCATGTTCTTGTTGCATAGAGTCTTGTCTTCTGATCTTGGTTGAACATATCTTGATATGTGAGAGGTCTTGGGGTAGCTTGGGCTACTTGCATAGCATGCTTCCAATGAGTTTAGAACCCGTAAGGTTGTAACATGATGGGTAAGGATGGTCGATCTATTTGGTCAACTACGATGGGTTAGTCACTTCTCTAAGATTAATCTTTTGTTCGGGTTTTGTCCCCAAGTGTGGATGAGGATATCTGATATCCCTAAGTGGCTTTCGGATTAGGAGCGAGCATTTTGAGTATTGGTGGAGTTATTTAGTTGACTTATACACTGGTTGTGTTGATGGGTGTCATGAATAGGGTCTTAAACCCTACCTTAACATGTTTTTGGTGGCCTATAAGGGTGGTGTATTGATTTATTTAGAGCTTGTGAACCATTTAGGGGTAGTGTTGCAAGTCTCGGGAGATGAGGGGTTGTTTGCTAATTATGATAGGTGTGAGTTGAGGGTAACAAGAAGGTGGTTAGGACTTCTTAAGAATTATCATATGAGTGTGCGTTATTTTCCCCGGTAAGGCTAATGTTGTGGTTGGTGCTCTAAGTAGGGTGCGTATGGGTAGCCTAGCATATATTGATGATGGTGGTAAGAGGAGACTAGAGAGGCCCATGATTGGCTAGATTGGGGGTTAGGTTGGAGAAAGTTGAGCATGGTGGTGTAGTACTCTTGATGGTTCCAAATCATCTTTTGTTGAAGAGGCCTAGTTCAAGAAAGGCCTTGATTCCACTTTATTAGAGTTGGAAGTTTTGATTGAAAAGATGATAGAGTGGAGGTTGTCTCCCAATGTGGAGATGGCAGTGTAAGGTACCAAGTGGACTAGGTTTATTTAATGCTGACAATTGAGCTAAGGATTGTGAGTCCCTGTAAAAGTTAGAGGGAGGTTGGTAAGGTTGCATAAGGATTGGAAGTACCTAGGGATGTGAAGATGACTTATCTGGTTCTTCATGCTTCTAGGTTGAGGGGATGTGTGCGTGACTTTAGTGCTATAGAACTCTTTGAGGTTGTGGGTGTTATGGAGGATATATGGCTTAGAAGAAGGTTCTGGGGAAGAAATTGAATGGAAGGGTGGCAAAGTAGATTAATAAGGTTGTGGTGTTCGTCAAGGCCCTTTGGAAGAATTATGAAGTCGAAAGTGTCTCTCGGGGAGTTGAAGAAGGCATGGAGGAGAAATATCCATATCTCCTTCATTCTATTCAAGCTTATGATAGCATGTCGAGTCCTTTTTATGGTTCCAAGTCTTATATTCCAGCCCCTATGTCATTTGCACATATTCATATTTATGTTGACAAGTTCATGATGATTTTATCACTTGTGTTGAGATTTTGAAATGATGTTTAAGTTCATTGTTAAAATTCTTGTTGGGGCAGAATTTTTCATAATTACTCTTCTTGTGTGCATTTCTTTCACATTCGGGGATGAAAGTTCCCAAGAGGGAGATATTGAACCGACCCCAAAAAGTGCTCGAAATTTCCATATATCTCAAAATTCGTGCATTATTTCAAAAATTCGACTTCATATTTTTGTTCAAAGGGAAAATTAAGTGGGAAATGGGTCTAAAACGAACTTTTGAGAAACTGTACCAAAATTTGAATTTTCAAAGTGGCGAATTCCAGAAGCATTTTTGCGTCACTGGCGCGACGCACCAGTGTATATTTTTTGTCAGTTTTGTTTAATCTCCATCCAAGACTTTTAATTCTAGGCCTAAGTCTTCCCATACATGAAAATATCTATACTTATCCATATTTTACGTTCATATCATTCAAGACATTCCCCGATACTTTGTCAAACACTTAGAGTAATGTTTCATCCAAATTCAAGTGTCCCGAACTCATTCCAGATCTGGAAAAATTCATTAAAGATTCAACCTCTCATTCAAATCTAATTCAAGCTTATTCATGTTCTTGAAGACCATCATGGGTTCCCTACATCAAGCCAATCTCAAAGGAATTTTCGTTGGCTATGTTTTGTAAAAGCACCAGCAGCAGAGTCAACTTTAAAGGGGATATCTCTTAACACACAAAGAACTGGGTGGCCCACAACCTACCAAATTAAAGCTATTTGAATTAGCTTTTTAATGCACTTGGTTTCACCTTATTTAGTGTTGGGATGAAGAAGTTATGCCCGTTTTCGTAGAACTCGTATATGCAGGGGTATATATGGGTTTTTTTCCAAATTCTACCTCATTATTGGAATTCCGTAAATTTAGCCAATTCTATTGGTATTTTGGGGATCCGTATGCTATCTTAACACTTCCTAAAGACCTAAACCATTTCCTAAAGATCAAATTCACTCCTCCCAATTGGAATACACTCTCAATTTCTCTCAAGAGCCTCCATCAAAACCCTAATACAAATTCAAGAAAACTCAAGAACAAATTGTGAATTTCAAGACCCCATTCCAAACTTCAAGTGTTTCACAACCCAATTTAAAGAAATTCAAGTTCTAAGGTATGGAGGTTTCATTCATAGGTTCCTTTCACCCATGAGGCCCAAGCTCCCTTTTTACATAAATTGTATGATTTTTAAGTTAATTTAATTATGGGTCTTACTTACTATGAATTATGATTATAAATTATGTTGGGGTTTTAATGAAACATTGATTGGAAACACATATCTACCTATTTCAAGATTATACTAAGAGATGGTTTGTCTATGGTGACTATGCATGTTTTGGGGTGTTAAACTATGGTCTACTATGAAATTTTATGATGGATTTCAATGTGTATTGCATGACGGTATTACCAAGTATTGGTTCTCTATCTTGCTTCAAGTTTTCTTTTATGATTTCACTCTTGAATTGATGGTTTTATATTAGCACTACACATTTGGCAAGTGTTTGATCAAATATCTGGTTATCGTTTCTTGAGAAAAGTTCCAAAACATGAGATTTGATATGAATGACTATATGAAGATGAAATGAGCTTATGAACATGATATGGCCTATATAAGGTGTTGCATTAGACCATGCCCAATCCGAGGGGTCTAAGAACCCGGATAACCGAGATGGGGGTTTGTACTCATCAACCGAGGGAACAGTTCGTACTTCTCCACCTAGGTGATGGGGCAACATTATCACCAACCGAGTGAAGGGTTAGGACTTCACTACCTAAGTGATGGGGCAATATCATCGCTAACCTACCAAAGGGTTTGTACTTTGGAAATCTAGTTTGGTCTATTCTACATATATGATATCCTATATGAGCATGAGTTATTCAAACACGTCTTACTTAAGCATTGATAATACATGCCATGTTGTTATATGATGTCTATTGTCTATTGTTATGCATTTTGATTATAATGTCTATCTCTTATTGCATTGCATCGTACATACATAGTACATTCAAACATACTAACGCATACTCTACACCTATATGATATCACCATGTAGGGACCGGAGCTCCTATTGATTCTCCTCATGGCTACATAGATTTTTAAAGTTAGCTATTGGTGAGTCCTCATGTACGGAGACAATGTCTATCTTCTTTCATGCTTATATTTAGATAACATCTTGTATATTTTGGATTACTATGACTATGAGAGTGAGCCCAATTGCTTGTTGATCTTAGGAGTATTTATATGCCTAATTATCCAATAATGCCCATAAATAGAGTGAATTCGGAGGACAAATTAATAGAGTCGAAGTGTTTGTATGTCGTTTTCTCGTATTTTGCTAATGTAGGGCCAAGTGCACCTATTGGTTATGTGTCTGCAGGATTTTTCTTTGATTGGGAAGTTCGGTGTTAAAGCCGGACTCGATGGAAGAACACAGCTCGGAACGGGGAATATGAAGATATGTAGAAGCAACCAAAAGACCAAAAATTCACATGGCACACATGGGTACAAGGTTGTGGAAGTTGTAAAATGCAAAAAAGGCGCGAAACCCAAAGGAGGTACAAGGTCCGCATCACGGACCTCTTTTAAAGTATGCAGAATTGTCCAGTTAGCAAATTAAGCGAGAACATAGGAAAACAAGAGGCCAGCATCGCAAACCTAAGCACATGATGCAGAAAAGTTGAAAAACTTGTCTTTGATGTTTTCCACTTCATTCATGATATATTCCACATCCATGAGTGACTAAGCCTCCATATTATGGGTTTGTTGCCATAGACTCTGTGTAGTTCTTAACTTTTCACATCTATGAATGATTTCTTTCGATTATTCCTATGTTATTTATATCTATACTTCAAAGTCTGGCCAACTAAGGAGTAAATTTGTTGTCCACTCTGGATTTGAGAGATATTGGAGTAGATAGAACACGATAGCATAGGTATCTTGTTCAATGCTAGGAAACTAGGTTGATTCATCTAAGGGAGATATGTGACAACTACCCTTACACCTTGCTTGGTTCATATAAGGGAAGATAGATCTAATGCATTTCTATTGTTCTATCTATCCCCGCTCAACGATGTAGTTATACAGTCAATAACGGTAGAACGACAGAGGCGTACAATCCTGTTCAGGTATATTAAACCCTGTGAATCAATAATCTAGAAACCAGATGTAGAGAGATGTTATTAAGACTAGGCAGAGTTGTAAAGATTACAACCCTGGAATTGAATCTTTAATTGATATGTTGTGTGAAAATCGTATTAGTTTATTAGAAGTTATTTCTTTTACAATTTATTTTCTATAAAACAACAACTCTTTGTACTAAAAGCATCATAGACGTGATAATCGAGAGAAAGTATGAATTACATTCAAATCCCTTGGATTCGACAACCCAGCTCCTTATCAGGACCACTGTATTACTTGTGAGACCGCATACACTTGTGTGAGCTAGGGAAGAAACACTTGTCTTTCTTGCCATTGCCGGGGACTTTGAAACGAATTTGTTCATTATCAAAGTTATCTTGTTTTGTGGTGATCACTATATTTAAAATTAGCGGTGTTTCTGTGTAGGAAAGCGAGTACTAAACTGGAAGATCAGGACTCTTATTTTTGTCAATCAAAGAGGAGAGCAGGAGTGTTATTTGAAACACTGCCAATTGAATTGGTTGAGCTAGAGGATAAAGAGGACAATGATGTGGAGGTTGATCCTATTGCAGAAAACATGGCAAACAACAACCCACCTACACCAGTTACATCGGTTGCCGATGCAGCACCAGCACCAAGTCCAGTAAGCGTAACAATCCCAAGAACTACAAATGTCATGAGTTGTTTTGTCAAACCTGATCTTGGTGGTGGATGGGAGCTCAAACAGAACATGGTCCAATTGCTACACTCTACTAGGTAATTCACCGGGTTTTCTCATGAAGACCCACAAGTCCATCTTCAGAATTTTCTTAAGATTGCTGATACTTTCATTCCCACAGGGGTGAATCGTGACTATATGAGGATGACTTTATTCCCCTTCTCACTGTTGGGTGAAGCCCAAAGGTGGTTACAAATTGAGCCACCTAAAGCTATAGCATCCTGGGATGATTTGGCTCAATCATTTCTCACCAGATTCTTGTCATCGGGCAAGACAGCCAAGCTAAGAAGCGAGATCCTGAGTTTCAAGCAGAGGGCTGGTGAGAACCTATATCAAGCATAAGATAGGTTCAAAACTCTATTGACAAATTTCCCACTCCATTGCCAATCTAACAATGTATTGGTTCACACCTTCATTGAAGGGTTGAAACCCAATACCAAGATTCTTCTTGATTTAGCTGCCGGGGATCAAGCATTGGAGAAGACATATGATGAATTATACACTCTTCTAAACAGAATTGCTTAGGGCAATCCAGAATGGAATGGAGGAACCAGCAGACCAACAGTGCAGAAACAGGTTGGGGTCTTGGAGATTGATGCCATAACCAGCCTGCAGGCCCAAATGTCAGTGATGCTGAACACGATGACCATGAACTACAACAACCTGGTGTTGGGGCTAAAACAGCAGATTCCATTGTAAGTTGGGCAGCAGCAAGCCCCCGGGAATATGGTATAGCAACAGCCGTCGGGTTAGTGTGATGTGTTTGGGGGAGGAGATCATATGGCTGAATCTTGCGAGTCCAATCCTGTGGCAGTAAGATTTGTGGGAAATGCTAATAGGGGAGGCTATTAAGCATTTCCGAACACTTATAACATAAATTGGAGAAACCAACCAAACTTCTCATGGGGTGGCAATAAATAGAATCATGGACCATCTCAACAAAGACCACATAGCAGAAATGCATATCAGAATCATCCGGTCCAACAGACTGCAAGACAGGCTAATTCGACCACCATGACTGATAGTGAGGTGCTGAGGCAGATCTTGGCCAATCAGAACAGGCAAGAAGAAGAAATCAAAACAAACAAACAATATTTGTTGAACCTAGAAAAGTAGTTGGGACAGTTGACCACTTCAATAATACCAGGAAACACTGATCCAAACCCGAAGTGAATGTAGTCAGCACACAGAGCGGGAGGCCTTTAATGGAATTGATTCCTACGTAGAAGAACAGGGAGGGGAAAAATGCTACTCAAGACTCTGAGGCGAGCAATCCCATCCCAACTACTGATCAGGCCACACCATTACCAAAACCTCCTCCTTCGTTCCTGCAAAATCTCAAGAAGAAGAAGGAGGATGACTATTTTCAAAAATTTATCGGGCTGCGAAAATAGGTACAAATTAACTTACCTTTAATTGATATTTTGCAGGGGATCCTGAAATATGCTAAGAATGTCCAGGACATCGTTGCTAACAAGACCAAACGAGCGGAGTATGAGACTCTGGCACTGACAGAGGCCTGGAGCTCCATGATTCTCAACAAATCACACTTTCCTGCCAAATTAAAATATCCAGGAAGCTTTATTGTGCAAGTAACTATTAGGAGACATCTAAATACTAGGGGCTTGTCTGTTCTTGGGGCTAGCATAAACCTCATGCCCACATCTTTGTTCTTAAAACTAGGCTTGGAAGGCCAAAGTTCATAACTATTGTATTGCAGCTAGTTGATCGGTCAGTGGCAAGGCAAGACGAAGTGATGAGGGATGTCTTAGTCCAAATGGGGTCTGTCATCTTCCCCGTTGACTTCATCATTCTAGATTCTGAGCCTGATCTTGAGGTTCCATTTATACTCAGACGGCCATTCTTGGATACATGAGGAGCATTGATTGATGTTGCAATGGGGAGGCTCACCATGTGAGCCTATGATAAGGTAGAAGTGTTTGATGTCTACAAGGCAATGAAGCTACCAATTGTGTATGAGGATCTAGCAACCATCATAGTGATAGACACTACAGTAGCTATAATCAAAGTGGAGATTGAAGACCCACTAGCCAGGGTACTATTAAATCAAGTACTAGTGATGATGCAGAAGACAGAGAGATCAAAAGTGTGTTGAATGCTCACAATTTGAGCATGTTGAAGAAGATGAATGTACCTTTGAACAGGATGTTGCGACCACCTCCCAAACCCTCATTAGAAGAAGCTCCCAATTTAGAGTTGAAGTAGCTACATCACATCTCAGGTATGAGTTTCTTGGCAAAAATAATATATTACCTGTAATCTTGTCTGCTTTCTTGACTGCAGCCCAGGTAGAAGCTGTTGTTGCAGTGTTGAAAAAGCAAAAGAGAGCCATAGGTTGGCAGATGTCTGATATCCATGGCATCAGCCCAACCATTTTTGTGCAAAGAGTATACATGGAGGAGGGCTACAAGCTGGTGAGTCAACCGTAGAGACGTCTAAACCCAATCATGAATGAAGTAGTGAAAAAGGAAGTCATAAAGTGGTTTGATGTAGGGATCATCTTTACCATATCAGATAGGAAATGGGTGATCCCTGTGTAATGTTTCCCCAAGAAGGGTGGGATAACGATTGTCACCAATGAGAAGAACGAGTTGATTCCAACTGGGACGGCGACGGGGTGGTGAATCTGCTTGGACTATAAGAGACCTAATGATGCCACCAAGAAAGATCATTACCCCGTTCCCTTTATTGACTAGATGTTGGATAGACTAGTAGAGCAGGAGTACTACTGTTTCCAAGATGGATACTCAGGGTACAACCAGATCACCATTGCTCCCGAAGACCAAGAAAAAATAACTTTCAGTTGCCCATATGGGACGTATGCCTTCAAGCGCATGCCCTTTGGGTTGTGCAATGCACCAGCCACATTCCAAAGGTCCATGATGGCAATCTTTCATGACACAGTGGAGAACTTTATGGAGGTGCTCATGGACGATTTCTCTGTCTTTGGGGAATAGTTTGAGAGCTGCTTGAAGAATTTGGACAGTGTGCTAGCTAGATGCGAGGAGACTAACCTCATCCTTAACTAGGAGGAATGTCACTTACTATTTAAGGAGGGGATAGTCTTAGGCTATGAAGTGTCCAAGAAGGGCATGGAAGTAGACAGAGCAAAGATAGAGGTGATCGACAAGTTGCCACCACTAGTTTCGATCAAGGGAGTCCGGATCTTTCTGGGACATGCAGGGTTCTATCGCAGATTTATCAAAGATTTCTCAAAGATCGCGAAGCTGTTGTGCACCTTAATAGAGAAAGAGGTACCGTTTTACTTTGACGAATCTTGTTTGCAGGCATTTGAAACACTAAAAGAAGAAGTTGGTGGAGGCTCCGATCTTGGTAGAACCCGATTAGGGTCTCCCATTCGAGTTAATGTGTGATATCAGTAATACAGTAGTGGGAACAATACTGGAGTAGCATAGAGCTAAATTCTTTCACTCCATATACTATACCAGCAAGACCTTGGATGCAGTATAGGGCAATTATACAGTTACTGAAAAGGAAATGCTGGCACTGGTGTATCCATTCGATAAATTTAGAGCTTATTTAGTAGGGACACAAGTGGTGATGTTGACAGACTATACTGCAAGGAAGTATTTGTTCAAAAAAAATGATGCCAAGCTTCATTTGATCAGATGGATCTTATTGCTCTAAGAGTTTGACATCGAAATCAAAGATCCGAAGGGGAGTGAAAACTAAGTTGTTGATCATCTATCTCATTTAGAGACTGATGCTCATGTAGGTGAGCAACCACAAATTAGAGAAGAGTTTCCAGACCAGCAGTTGTTAGCCATGGAGGTGGAACAATTACCATGGTATGCGGATATTGTAAATTACTTGGTGAGTGGTGCGTTCCCACCGGATGCAACATATCAGCAGAAGAAGAAGTTATCCCATAATGCAAAGGATTATGTCTAGGATGAACCATACCTGTTCAAGTAGGGAGCTGACCGCATGGTAAGGAGGTGTGTACCAGAGGAAGAGATGAAGCCGATTCTAGAGAGGTGCTATGCGTCTCCATGTGGGGGCCATCATGGTGGTGATCGAACAATATATAAGGTGTTAAAATCTGGCTTCTTCTAGCCTACCCTATTTAAAGATGTTGTTCAATTCTCCAAGGCTTGTGATGCGTGCCAGAAGATAGGTGATATATCCTAGAGCATGAGATGCCCTTAAACAACATTTTAGAAGTGGAGATCTTCGACGTTTGGGGAACTAATATCATGGGGGGATTCCTACCATCATTCGGGTGCCACTATATTCTGGCAGCTGTGGACTACATTTCCAAATGGGTAGAAGCAGCATCCCTTCCAACCAATGATATGAAGGTGGTGAGCAAGTTCCTTTGAAAGAATATCTTCACACGGTTTGGTAGTCCACGGGTCATCATCAGTGATGGCGGTACCCATTTTTGAATCAGACAGTGAAGAACTTGCTAGCAAAGTATGGGATAAGGCACAAGGTATCCACAACATATCACTCGCAAACCAGCGGGTAGGTGGAGGTGTCCGACCAGGAGGTGAAGAAGATATTGCAAAAGACTGTGAATGCCACCGAAAAAGATTGGGTAGAAAAGCTGGTGAAGCATTGTGGGCATATCGGACTTCCTACAAGACCCTAGTCGGAACCTCTCTTTATAGGCTAGTGTATGGAAAAGGCTATCATTTTCCCATAGAGCTCGAGCATCACGCGTATTGGGCAATTAAGAAGCTGGCACTTAACCCTGAGCTCGCGGGAAGGAAGAGACTTGAGCAACAAGAGGATTTTGATGAATTCTGGCTCCAATTATACGAAAATGCTAAGCTCTATAAGGAGCGGATGAAGAAGTGGCACGACCAGCACATAATCAAGTGGAACTTCAAGCTGGGCCAATACGTATTGCTATTCAACTCATGTCTTAAGTTATTTCCAGCAAAATTGAGGTCCAAATTGAGTAGACCATATGTGGTGGTAGCGAGCACACCTCATGGTGCATTGGAGCTAAAAGATGTGACCACGAACCAAACTTTTTTGGTTCGTCGTCAATAGGTAAAGCACTACTACGATGTGGACGTGAATCAACCAGTGGAGGCCATTGAGTTGGCCAAGGATGAATGAGATGAACATGCGTCGTGACGCGACATTAAATTAGGAGCTGCACGGGAGGCAACTCCTGGTGAGGTAATGTAATTGTATTTTATTTTCCTTTCTTTCTTTCAAAAAAACACACAGACAAATCCCATATAAAAAGTGTAACTGCAAAAAATTTGCATAAGTACAGGTCCGTGATGCCTCCGCATTGCGGATCCTACGCAATCTTTTGTGTGAATCCTTCCGTCCTCAATTACCTTTGATTCATTGAGAATTCTTTTGTTTTCCTTGTTCTAATACAGTATTTTGAGTGTTTTGAAGTATGTCCAGGTGTTAAAAAAATCTTTCGGGGCCCGGAGCAAAAAAATTTGAATTTAAGTGTCTCATAAAACAGTAAGCATACGCGATGGGGCCGTGACGCAGACCCAACATGGATGTCTACTGTTTCTGCACTCGGGAGAAAAATCTAATAAGTGTGAGTCCACTTTGTCTCTGCATCATCGATCTAATGCAGATACATACTGTTGCTGTGCCCAGGTAAGTAAAATTTGTTAATTGTCTCTTTGCGTTGCCTCCGCGTCGCGGAGCTAACATGAAAGCTTACTGTGTATGCATCTTTGAATAAATTACTTTAGGTACAGGTCCACGTTCACTCTGTGATGCGAAGGGAATGCAGGTGTGGCCCCAACCCTTAATTTCCCCTAAATCATTTTTATTTTCTCTCTCTTCCCTAATTATAATGCCCCCCGTCCAGACATAAACCCTCATCATCCCCATATTTTCTTCTTTCTTCTTCCCACTTTCCCTAAAATTTTCAAACCATCCGTGCTGCATACCACGTGGCTTATGAGTTCTATTGCACACGATCAGTCTTTAATCAAGGTATGTTTCTTCCCTTCAATTTCACTTGGTTCCCCACCTACCCTGGACTGATTTGGTCGAATGTGTCCATGGCTTAGGAGGGACATTTGAAGTGGTATCTTGTTTATTCTTGGTTGAACCTTAATTACATTTTGTGGGTGTATGTTCTCGGGTTCAATAGTTCTTGGGAGTGAGATTTGTGTATGAATTATACGAGAGAAAAAACTTGTTCGAATTTGTTCCCACAATTGGGGAAGGGTTTGAGGGGTTCAGTGTCCATCCCCATACCTTGTGTGAGAATTGTTGTTCATATGTCGATTTTTGCAAATCATTCAAAGGTGGGGTTGAACTCACACTTTGTCACAAGGGATTGTTATTGTAATTGTTTTAATAGGGTTGTTGGGGGTTCTTCTACGCACTTCTTGATGGATGTGACATAAATTTGGGTAGTCATGTAGAAGTTCAAGTGTGGGGTTGCATACTTGTGTTTGATTGTGCGATTGAACCATTATGTTACATTACAGGGATAATGTTCTGTGGTTGGGGGATTGTTTTGTTTGATATTGAGATAAAGGTGAAATGTTGCTTGAAACTGCCGAACCTGCGACAAAGGCCATGGAATGGTGCGGGATATAGCCTATATGACTTGGGGAAGTCTAACTACCCTCGCCCCACAGGCATAAGTTAAGTGTGGGATCGTGAGAATGGAACGTAAGCAATGATTTTGCAGTTGTGTTTTGCAGGTAAGATGTCTTCAAGTTCATGCCTAGGCTGATCGTCAAGTAGGCCAAGAGCCACCAACACAAGCAAATGGTCCTGAGATATTCTGGATGTGCCCAAGGACACTAGGAGGGGTCAAAAACCTCAATATAGGGCCAATGTTGTCAACAGAGAGGGAAGAAAGTGGTACCAGTCTCATAATGAGACAAAGTACTACTCCAATGTCCCTATTGACATAGAGTCCCATCGGGACAAGTTCCCCCAAATTTTAAGCCTTTGCAATCAATTTAGTTTGGGGTTCTTGTTCTGACTACCTCTTCCTTGCAATATGAGCTTGGTTCCGGTGAGTGAAGAACCACGATCTCAAACGGGCATTGTTCGTGGACTGGAGGTCAACTTCTCATCACCGGCAATCTACCAAATCCTAGGAACACCTGAAGAGGCCTCAGTGGGGGATTTCAATGAGTTGTGTCATCGCCCTCCCTACCAAGATATCAGGCACACTATTTCGGGGCATAGTCCACGGCGAGATGGGTCTGACATGCTGAGAGGGGCTATCACCTCTCTTTTCCTTTTGCTCACATGTCCAGGGAGGCTAGAGTCATCGTGAAGATCGTGATGCACTCTTTCTTTCCAGGGCAATACTTCACCAATGTGATGAGGGATAAAGTGTGCCTCACATATACCATCATGAGGGCCATGCAGTTAAACTATGGGGCAATCTTCAGACTATCAATGTGAAAGGCAAAGACCCATAACGGTCGTACATATGCCTTTGGGGGCCTTATTACTGCTTTGTGTTGTGATGTAGGTGTCCCTGAGGAAGAGGCAGTGTCACGCCTAAAGTCATATTAAGGCGGACTGGCACCCATTGCCAATAAGGGCCTGGAAAACCAACCTGTTTCTATGAGCTTTCTATACATATTATAAGGAATTTCTACATTTAACATGCCTTTAAGATAGTAAATCATAATAACAAGCCAAAAGGAAACGCATATGGCTAGGCCATTGGGGCCACTGTGTCTAAAGTACAAGACATGACCAAACATCAATTTAGATAGTCTACAAAGACTCTAGATAAGGAAAAGTATCTAATAAAGGTCGAGACAGGCCCCACGTCGACTAACTATATAGTACAAAAATATAAGCTCTAGATGCACAAAGCTCCGAAGCAACTTGGAGCTTGGTAGCAGCAGCTAGATATCCTGCAGTCCTACTGGGGAGAGCTACTAGCAATTGACCCTGCGGCATGATGCAGGTACCCCATAAGGGATGTCAGTACGAGATAATGTACTGAATATGTAAAGTAGGAAATACTGTATATGAAGTAACAACTCAAATGAAACTATGCACTGTTGTAGGATAAGAGACCACCCTTAGTCATACTATGGAATCATGTACATTATGTTCTTTTTATTACTTTACCTTTATTGTATAATCTGTGCACAACAGGTAATACAAATGACCAGTTGATCAATGGTAAATCTATATCAGGATCGACCCTGGCTAGGCTTTTCCTTTAAGCCCTTGGGCTCCCCCTGATAGGATCGACCTTGGCTAGGTGAGTCTTCTACCCCTCGGGTTACCACCCATCAATAAGTAATATACTTTACTTTATCTTTTAATACCTTTGAGATAATTCTTTTGGTGGTCATAATATTGGAGTTGTAGGATTGCAGATGTAGCATGTGACATGTAAATAATCACACAAGACAATATGACAATGAAAAGAGTATGTTACACAAATAATGGAATGTGTATGAGATGAAAAAACTCGTGAACTTTATTTAGCAGCAAGAACCCATGTAACTTGCTATCCACGTATGTATGCAGATCTGAAGGTGACTATGCATGGGATCATATGAACATGTGAAACAGTGGAGACATGGTTAATAGTTGTGTTGGAGTTGGTAAGTACCTTTATCTACCAAGGAAGAATCTAGATTTCATGCCAAGTAATATGTAATCTAGTAGCCTTACATACCTCGCTGTACGACCTTGCTATTACCTCAAGATAACCTTTCCTTCTTCCAAATATTTATCTGAATCATAGTAGATGATAAATCTAGCATTAGCAGCTAATAGATACATCTTGGCAGCCCAATTTCATAAAAAAAAAAAACACGCATGGGCAGCAAACGTATAATTTTATAAACCCGAGCATATTCTTTCAACCTTTCTGCCTCTAATCATATTTTCTAATACACATTATCATATACATAACATGTTCAGCCTCTTTTAGTGCCATAGCAATCTTGAACACATAACAATTGTATACAACATACAAATAGGTGGCATAACGTTACATCTCTTCGCTACATTTCAACGTCAACAATTCCAAACCTGTTCCAACTTTCACCAAATAGTCCCCACCATATATACACATAAAAAAAGTCCTACAATAGTGAAAAAATAGTTCCAAAGTACATAGAGAATGTGAAACAACAACCTCCAATTATCATCCCACAAGTTCATATTAAGAGCACAATTACGACATCGTACAACAACTCATTTTTGTAGACTATAAAAGTGGTGCAGAAGCCTGGTTACATCATTAAAAAACTAAACCTTGTTAAAAATATAAGTCTTACTTCATAATACATCCAACCAAAAAGAGAAAAACCTCTTAATCAACAAGAGAAGTGCACAACAATCCTTAGGGCACATGCTGTCCAAAAATTTCAGCATAAATATAACCAACATAGTCTCCTGTTTTTCATAAAAAAACCATACTAAATACATAAGTAAACTTACTTACCATTACCTTCAAGGTGTAGGACTTCTCCAAGAATCCTAAAAGTCTCCTTGTGGCTGCTTTTCTAGGTTAAGAAAGTGTAGAGAGAAAGCTTGTGAAAGTTGATTTTCTTTTCAAGTTAAGAATGACTTAAAGGTGCTACTTGTAAGCCTTTTTACAAGGAGCCTTTGGCCGACTTTCTTGTGTTGTTTAAGCCTCATATTATGAAGGTGGTGGTACAGCAGTTTGGCCCTTTCACTTGCGCCTAATTAGGTTTCAAATTTGATGGGCCTTGGCCGCCCATTTCCTAATTTCTCTTCACTTAGTTTGGGCCCAAATAGTCAAGTGGGTTGTGATGTACATGGGATATTTTATTATTCATCTTGGGCTTTAAGTATTGTTCATTTACGATGGTAAAACACTGGCTAAAGATACATTCTTAATGCGGATTTTATTCATTATCAGACTTGGACAAATTCAATGTCGGGTCTCATCTCCGTTTAGCTAGAAAATTTAAGCTAAGCAAGTAGGTGACTCACCTGCTAGCTTCTTAAATCCTATAATCACCTCACTTCTCTCATATCATTTAGGGTCGTGATCTCCTCAATTTGACTTAAAAACTTATTTACACTTGACCTTATTCAGCGTTAGACATACATATCGCTATCTAATTTGAGATTCAAGCACTTTTTAAAAATTGGCGCTAATTTGAAAAGCCATATCATGTTTCATTTGCATAGTACTAGTATTATAAGATGTGGGGTGTTACAAGCAGACTATTGTCTCGTTATTCAGGCCCCCCATGTTGCCACTAACATCAAGGGGCCTAACATACACACGGACCCATTCCTGACTACAGTGAAGAGGGCCTACTAAGAGAAGTTGATTATGGGTCTATGTACGGCCTTGAGATGCTGAGACACTGGACTGGCGGTTGACCTTCCACTACAGAGGTATTATAGGAGGTTGAGGTGGAATACCTACTAAACGATCATGCAAAAGTCGTGCTACACATTGGACCTAGGTTCACTGATCCAGTGGATGATGACATTCCTACGGACCCAAGGGAGGAGCAGGAGGATTATTATGATGAGGAGGCCGAGGAAGATGACATAGTTGAAGCACCTTTGGTGTATGTAAGCGGCGAGCCTATCCTAGTAGGTCCTGCTGACGCTTGAGCACCACAGTTCCTACCTTGCAGGTTATGTATGGTTAGCACTAAGGGCAGTACTAAATTTAAGTGTGGGGTGGGAATTTTTGTGTTTGTGATGATGCTTCTATTATTCTAATTCTAGCATGTATTAAGACAATAGGTTTTTAATGTTTTTTGTTAGGTGTGGACATTTTTTTAATTTTGTTGGGTTTGTAAATATTGGCTAACTACTACTATGATGCATAGATGCTTTTCTGTTGATAATTGGTGAATGCATTAGATTGTTGGTAGTTGTATGCCTGTTAATATTATCTGTGTGTTAGTCATAATTGAGTGATGGTGGCCCTATGATGGATGGATGACGATCGTCCTAAGGGTATTCATCAAATTGAGTTCATATTGAGTGTGCTAGTACGTAAATGAGCATCGAGCGTGAACCTTTGAACATAGTTAAGGGTGAGTGGTTGAACCTTGTGAATCACTGGGTATGCATGCTTAATTAGATGAATTCATGGGAATACCACAATAGAAACTCTAGTGCTAACCTTGTAATGAAAATGTTCCATGTGTGAGTGAGCCAATTATGAGTCTCGATTGTGATAGGTTCGAGAACTTGCCTGGTACCTAGAGTAGACTTGAGAGGAATAGGAAATAGAGGAAATGATCTAGGCATTTCGTTGAATGATGAAATCAATCCTAGTTAGCCTTGTTGAGCCTTAGACTATTCTTTGTCTAACCACATTTCAAGCTAATCCCTTTTTCTTGATAAATTACCTGATTTTGATCCCATTTCCCTAGCGCTCGAGTATGGTGAATAAGAAAAGCGGGAATGGAAGTGGTGACCTGAGAGGATGTAAAGGAAGAAAGTGTGCAAAAACAGGTGAGTAGATAAGAAAGAGTCTCCCAAAATAGTAGGGGTCCGCGTTGCTTTTACATCGCGGAGCAATCACGAATGCACACTGTTTTGAGCCCATACTTTGCCAGTTAATACAGTGCTAGTCTGTGATGTTTCCTGGTCACGGATCTATTGCGCATGTGCACTAGAATAAAAAAAATATTTTCTTGGTTTCTTTAATTATTTCCCTTGGCTTAGTCAGTGTTTGTTTAGGGTGTCCACTTATTGATAAGGGGTTATGTTGTGGTCAGATTAAATAGATAGGAGTACTCACAGTTTTAATTCAAGAAAGGTAATAAGGGTTGTGAGTAAAGAGGGCATGAAAAGAGGGGAAGTGTATGCTACGAGCACGTGGGAATTGAACCGTGTCAGGCATATCCATAAATATATCCCACCTACCCACAGCCTACATTACAGCCAGATTAAAACCGACATGATTCTCTAAGGAAAATTCCAACTAGGTCTATGTTTACATTAAGGGCAAGCTTATGGAATCTTGAAGCAATTAGAGACATCTTTTCTGAGCATGAGAGTTGTTTGTATACCTAGTCTTGATCTTTTTACTGGATTTGTAGTGATGTGCATTGGTAGCTCTTCTTGATGAGGGCACATGATTATTCAGGGTTCGGAACTAGATTAACTGATAAATATTCTGCATGAGTCCTCATGTATAGATGATTATAAGGAGAAAATGGTTTACGCCTGAGGCATCGGAAGTGTTCACTATGATTCATAGAGTTCGATTGCATGATACTTAATGTATATACTACTGTAGGGAGTATCATGCATGTGTGATAGTTTGTCCGAGGATGAAATTCTAAGTGTGGGGTGGTGATCTTAGGCATATTTAAATGCCTAATTAATAATAATGCCCATAAATAGAGTGAATTTGGAGGACAAATTAATAGAGTCTAGGTGTTTGTGTGTCGTTATCTCGTATTTTACTGATGCAGGGCCAAGTGCGACTGTTGAATGTGTGTCTGCTAGATTTTGCTTTGATTGGGAAGTTCAAGGTTAAAGCCAAACTCAATGGAAGAACATAACCCAGAACAGGGAACATGAAGATCAGTAGAAGAAACCAAAAGACAAAAAAATCCACGTGGCAAACCTTGGTAAAGTTTGTGGAAGCTGTTTAATACAAAAAAGGCGTGAACCTAAAGGAGGTGTAAGTTCCGTGTCACAGACCTTTGTAAAAGTATGCAGAATTATCCAGTCAGTAAATTAAGCGAGAACACTAGTAAACAAGAGGAACCGACGCGAAAAAGTCAAAAAAATGGGATCGTAATTATTTCTTTATCTTAAGACTTTAGGTTTGAAGTTTTTTCTATTATGCAAGAACTGCAGTAGGAGGCCAGAGAGAACACCTTTCCACTGTACTTTGGTTAGTTTAATATTTAGATTTTGGTTTTTGATGTTTTTCACTTCATTCATGATGTATTCCACGTCCATGAGTAGCTAAACCTCCATATTCTGGGGTTGTATCTATAGACTATGTGTAGTTCTTAACTTTTCACATCTATGAATGGTTTCTTTCAATAATTCCTATGTTATTTATATCTATACTTCAAAGTCTGTCCAACTAGGGAGTAATTTTGTTGTTCACTCTGGTTTGAGAAACGTTGGAGTGGACACAATAGCATAGGGAGCTTCTTCAATACTAGGAAACTAAGTTGATTCATCTAAGGGAGACCTATAACAACTACCTTTACACCTTGCTTGGTTCATATAGGGAAGATATCTTTAATGTCTTTTTATTAGTCTATCTATCCCTGCTCAACAATGTAGTTACGCAGTTAATAACGGTAGGATGGCAGAGGCGTGCAACCCTGTTCAGGTATATTAAACCCCATGAATGAATAATCTAGAAACCAGACGTAGAGAGATGTTGTTAAGACTAGAAAGAGTCTTAACAAATGCAACCCTAGAATTTCATCTTTAATTGATATCTTGTGTAAAAGTAATATTAGTTTATTAGAAGTTATTTCTTTTACAATTTATTTTCTATAAAACAACAACTCCTTTTACAAAAAGCATCATAGATGTGATAACCGAGAGAAAGTACAAATTACATTCAAATCCCTTAGTTTCGACAACCTGGCTCCTTATCAGGACCACTATATTATTTGTAATACCATGTACACTTGTGTGTGCTAGGAAATCAACACTTGTATTGGTCCCCACTAAGTTCCACGTCTAGAAGTGTTGTCATACAAGTTATGTAATCATGCTATGAGCCTTGACTCTCTTATTCCTTAATGTTTGTGTTATGAAAGCTTCCCCTTAGTCCCTTATCCCTTATTCCTGTTCTTTTAGGTCTTTACTTGCTTCTGCGGCCAACGATATGCAATGATATGCTAAGAGGCTTGTATGGGGTTCCTTCGGCTTTCCCATTCGCCAGTCATGTATAGGTCCTAGGCTTGGATCGTGATAGCATGAGTAGCTAAATCAAAAGCTAGGTTTGTGGGAACCATGAAGAGCTAACAAAGTAAACCTAGATAATTTACAATTCTTTGAAATTGGTATATGCATGTATTAAGCAATTCTCTATATTTTGCATATTTTCTAATGGTTCCTAACATTAGAACATGCCTAGTGTTACTAACTGGGCTAAGGTAGTAATGAATAGAAAAAGAGAGTGATTATTAGGATTCGATGATGTGATCTTGTCTTATCAACCGAAATGGGCCAAGGGGAGGTTATACTGGGACTTATAGGTAATGGTTAGTATTGCATACTATGGAGATGGGCAAAGTTGCATAGTGATGTCCAAAAGGTTTGGTGAAGTTAAATTACCATCCTACATGCTATATATTAGACAGGAATTGGGTTATCTGAAGATACTAAGTTGGGGAATCATAGGGAACAGAATACCCTAGTTATACTCTATTATTGATTGTCTCTCATGATAGTTGTCGTAGTTTACTTTCTCATTGATTATTGCAAACCCCCTCCCCTTTGAGGAATTAAGATGATTAACTACTTGAATTACTTATTGGTGAATTTATCTTGAGTCTATGTATTTCCTATGGGTTCAACCTTAACCTTGGTTAGGTTTTGTATCTTGACAATGACAATTTTATCCTCTAAAAAGGAGGTGTAACTTGGGCGACATCAAACATTGGTTGACCCATTGATGTGCTCTCAAGATAGAATACTTTTGATGCTTAAAACTTGGAATTTTGTGTGTTTTCAATGCATGTTAGTTGGTCTAATGCGTTTTTGTGTTTATGTTTGCAGGATTATAGGTTTGCCTTGATTTTTGGGAAAATTGCAGAAGTTGCTGAGTTTTGCTGTCATACGAGACCCTTTATGGGCCGTAGCTCATTATGATAAGGGCCATAGGATGGTTTTGTGGGCAATTCCAGTGAGGGACAATTTTTTGAAGTTCATTCTACGAACATGCAGACGGCCCGTAGAGAGGTTTATGAGTCATAGAAGATGGTTCGTGCCCTGAGGATCAGAGACTTGGACTTTCACGAATTGCATCAGATGAAACCCCTTTTACGGGTCATAAACCACTTCACAAGTCACAGAGGGGTATCATAGAGATGAAGTCCAAATTTCTAGCAGCTGAGTCTGAGACCTCGATTAGAGGCTATGTTATGTTATACGGCCCGTAAAAGACCTTTCTTATGGAGTACGGAGAAGTTCTCCAATTTTGTGTAGGACTTGAATTTTCATTATTATAAATAGGTTTTCTAGGTTATTTTTCTGAAGTGTTCACCTAGTACTCAGAGAACTCAATATTTTGAGAGAGAAAACTGTAAGATCATATTGGAGAGTCTTTGAGAATACTTGTAATTTAATTTTACCCTTGAAGCTTGTGATTCTTATTGAAGTTGGATAGCGCTTATTCTTAATTCTATTGTGTAAGTATTCAATTACATCTTCTCAATTCATAATTCCTGCACCTACACAATTCATAATTCTTGCACCTACACATAGCATGAGTAGCTAAATTCACAACTAGGCTTATGGGAACCATGAAGATCTAACAAAGTAAAACCAGATATGCATCTATTAATTAACTCTCTTCATTTTGCATGATTTCTGATGGTGTCCAACGTTAGAACCTATCTAGTATTACTGACTGGACCAAGAAGTAATGAATAGGAAAAGAGATTAATTAACAAGATTCGATTTATGTGTTCTCGTCTAACCAACAAACTGGGCCAAGGGGAGATTGTACTAGGACTAATAGGTAATGGTTAGTAAATACACACTATGGAGATGGTCCAAGTTGCATAGTGAAATTCACCTCTCATCTTTGAACAAAGGGCTTGGTGAACATAAATTACCATCCTGCATGCTATACACTAGAAAAGAATTAGGTTACTTGGTGATACTAAGTTAGGGAATCATGGGGAACACAATACCCTAGTTTCTCTCCATTATTGACTTCTCTGTTGTGACAGTTAGTTTAGTTCTTATTGATTATTGTAAACCCCCCATCGGAGAAGTAAGTCGATTAATCATTCGAATTACAAATTGGTGAATTCTCTTGAGTCCACTTATTCCCTATGGGTTCGATGCTAACCTTTGTTAGGTTTTATTTCTTGACAGCAACCCCTTTATCCTTTAAAAAGGAGGTGTATCTTGGGAGACATTAAGATTTTGGCGCCATTGGCAGGGAATACGATTAGGCTTAGTGAATTCATTAGTAATTCAAGTGCTAACCCTTAGTTCCCTTATTTTACTTTTGTTTGTTATTTTAGTTCTTTTTTAGGGTGTACGTGTAGTGTATGCCCAACACTCGGAGTCAAGGCAATCCATTAACTCCGTTTGAGCTAGAGATCCATAGAATATTGAGAAGAATGGCCAAGACAATGAAAATAATGTGTCCAATGCAGCTCTGAATAGGAATAACAATGAGAATGTTGAGAACGAGAATCCACCTCCACTTGAGGATATTGCTCCACAACCTCAAGATTTTAATGCCAGTGCTCACCAAGGGAATCAGTACAAGTTGAATCCTATGGCTATTTTGGTGACTAGAGCTATTATGTTTCCACCACTACTGGCAGACACAAAGTTCACAAACTTGAATTGGCTACTTCATATGCTGCAATACTAGGGGCTATGTGTAATCTTACCATTAGAGGATCCTCATAGCCACCTACACAATGTGGCATTCGTCTATATGAGTGTGATGGGAACACAAAATCTGTCTATGGATGTTATGGAACTTCATGTCTTCCCATTATCTCTTACAACCAACGCAGATGTAACACCCCACATCTTATAATACTAGTACTATGCAAATGAAACATGATATGGTTTGGTCAAATTAGCACCCATTTTTAAAAGTGCTTGAATCTCATGTTATAGGGCGATATGCGCGTCTAAAGCTTAAGAGGGTCGAGTATATACATGTTTTGTGTCAAATTGAGGATATCATGGTCCTAAACAAAGAGAGAGAATTGAGGTGCTTATAGGACTTAGTAAGATAACAGGTGAGTCACCTACTTGCTTAGCTTAAATTTGCTAGCTAAACAGAGACGAGTCCCGACGTCGAATTTGTCCAAGTCCGATTGTGAATAAAGTCCATGTTAAAGGTGTAACTTTAGACCATATTTTAGCATCACAAATGGACTATATTTTCAGCCCAAGAATAATAGAGAGAGGGCCCAAGTACAACAAAACTCACTTGGTGAGTTGAGCCAAAACTAACTAAGAGAAAGGAAAAAAAATAGGCAGCAAAGGCTCAACCAATTTGAACCCAATAAGGCCCAAGTGAAAGAGGCAAAATGGTACTTTTTATTTCTTGATAAAATAAGACTTAAAATGAGAAAGTTAAGTCGGCCAAGTGCTCCTTTAAAATGGGCTTAAAATCAACTTAGTCAAGTCATTCAACTTGAACAAAAAAATCAGATTTTCTTAAGGCTTTCTCTCTACACTTCTTATATTTGTAAAGCAGCCAAAAGGAACTTTTAGGGTTCTTAAGGAGGCCTTCAACCTTGAAGCTAAAGTTAAGTGATTATAGTTGTGTGTTTAGTATAGTTTGCTTATGCAAAACAAGAGACTATGTTGGTTATGACTATCCTAAAATTGTTGGACAGCATGTGTTCCAAAAGTTGTTGTACATTTTTCTTTATTTATTTGGAAGCTTTTCTCTTTTTAGTTGCATTGATTATGAAGGGAGGCTACTTTTATTAATGAGTATTGGTTCTAAAATGATGTATAAAGATTGCTGCACCATTTTTACAGTCCGCGAAAGTAAGTTCTTGTGTGATATCGTAATTGTGCTTGCAATAGGAACTTGTGGGCTGATTGATTGGGGGCTATGGTCTCACATCCTCCACCTATTTTTAGGACCGTTTCTGAACTGTTTTAGGACTGTTTGAATGTATAAATTTTGTGGGAATAGTTTGGTTGAAGTTGGTAAAGTTTTGGAATCGTCAACGTCGTAATATAGCGAAGGGATATAACGTTATGCCGCCTATTTGTATGTGGCGTAGAATTGTTATGTATTGTGCTTTGTGGGCTGTTGTAAGGCTGTTATGGCACTAAGACATTCTACACATGATATGTATATGATAATGTGCATTAGAAACTACAATTAGGGGCGGAAAGGTTGAAAGAATACGCTCGGGTTTATAAATACCCGTTTGCTGCCCGTAAGTTGTTTTTTATGAGATTGCGGTACCAAGATGTATCTATTGGCTACTAATGCTAGTTTTATCACCTACTATATTGTAGATAAATATTTGGAGGAAGGGAAG
>JAABOM020075195.1:0-34593 GCA_011800125.2 Solanum clarkiae | reverse complement strand
TGTTTACCAACCACACATTGTCTAACCAAATCCAATTCTCTCTCGATACGTTCCTCAAAAAATCCGATTCGGGCGAAATCAAGCTTTAAAGGGGACATGCACTTTCATGACTCCATAACATCAATGAAAACCATCATATTAGGGCTTAAATTAACTTTAAATCATCAAGAAAGCATAGCCCATACATAAATTGAATTTAATAATTCATAATACTAGAAATCCATATTTAAAGTAAGCTAAAATTCATGAAAATCACTTGAAATGAGTTTGGGGTATTCTTGGTTGAAAGGAACCAAGAATCAGATCCACATACCTTAGCTAATAAAGAAGATTCAAGAAGAAATTTGGTGAAGGAAGAGCCCTTCAGTATTTCCTAAGCTTATGACCCGCAAGAGTTCTTTGAAAGAGACTTGAGAGAATTTTCAAATGCGGGGAATGAATTTGAATGTTAGGAATAGAGCTTAGGTCATTAGGAAGCCTTTAGGAAACATAGGAAGTCAAAGGAGACCCTGAGAATAAACCATAATTTCGAAAATGTCATTAATGAAACAAGTTGAAAAATCAAAAGTTGTCACTGCAAGGGACGCTATAGGTCTGTGAAACATCACATGGACTATATACTCGTTCCATGAGCCAAAACTTAGAAAAATTATTCTTGACGAAGATTCGAAACAATAATTCCATACTTAGAAAAATTTGAAAAAAATCATCTACATGGGGAGTCACACGAGCCGTGTGAAGCTACATGGGTCGTGTACCCATCCGTTTCCAACTCCTTAGAAAACTTCTTACGATAAAGTTTCGAGAAGGTGATTTAACAAAGAATAGTTTCACTCCGGAAGTCTTAGAGGAGGTCTCATTGGACATTAACCTTACACAGGTCGTGTAAGGTCCACTACATGGCCCACGAAATGGTCCGTGAAGTGGCACACAGGCTGTGAGGGGTTCATGTCTGTCGTGCCTTAGTTTGAAACTCTACGTTTAAGAGCCAACCACCCTCACAAGGCCAAGGACCACTTCATGGAAGCTCACACGGACCGTGAGAGCTCCCATGGAGCGTTACCTTGGTACAAAACTTCTTAAAACCAAAATTTCCAAGCTCCAATAAGGTGTACAACGTTCGGGTCCTTACATCATCTCTCCCTTGGGAACATTCTTCCTCGAATATGCTAGAACAAGGCTTGATTTAGAAGATGAAACATCCAAACACAAGATACAATGCATTTTCATCACTTGAAATTCATAAAGTCATTAAAACTCATGTTAAAATTTATTCAGATCATTTAAAACACCATGAAAATTATTTTGGTGCACATGTATGCATGTCATATCATGAAACTCAAGAGTGAAGGAACTAGGACCACTTGGAAAAGGAAGAACCTAATATCTTAGGCTTGAGTATATTGGAAACTATGGGGATATCATTTCATCATATCCAACTTTTCCTCTCATGTAGCACTCTCCCCATGTTGATTTCTCCAAAGCACCCTAACCAAAGCCACATCCTTGTTACGAAGCCACTTCACTTACCTATCCAAAATCTCAACTAGAATTTCCTCATAAGATAAGTTCTCCTCAACCTCAACACCTTCGAAAGGTACAATCGTACTAGGTTCACCAACCAATTTCCCCAACATAGACACATGGAAGACCGGGTGGATAGAGCTCAAATACAGAGGCAACTCCAACCCATAAGCCACATTCCCAATTCGCTCCACAATCTCAAAAGGACATGTATACCGGGGACTTAGCTTGCCCTTATTACAAAAACTCATCACACCCTTCATAGGTGAAACTTTCACATACACCCAATCACTAACATGAAACTCAAGGTCCCTCCTCTTAATATCTGAGAGGACCTTTGGCGACTTTGGGCCGTCTTCAACCTCTTCCTAATCAACATCACTTTGTCCATAGCCTTCAACACCAAATTTGGGCTAACCAAAGCCATTTCTCCAAACTCAAACCATCCCACCAGAGACCTATACCTTCTACCATAGAAAGCCTCAAATGGAGCCACACCAATGCTAACATGGAAGCTATTATTATAGGCAAACTTGATAAGTGGAAGATGGTCATCCCAATTACCCTTGAACTCCAATACACAAGCCCTCAACATGTCCTCCAAGGTTTGGATTGTCCCTTTGGTTTATCCATCGGCTTAAGATGAAAGACGGTGCTCAACTTCACCTTAGTACCAAGCCCTGCTTGATACGACCTCCAAAAGTGAGAAGTAAATTGGGTACCACGATTAGATATGATAGACCTGGGCATACCATGCAACCTCACCAACTCTTGGATGTACAAGGTGCATAATCTTCCACAGCAAAAGTAGTTTTGACCTGTAGGAAGTTAGTCGACTTAGTCATTCGATCAAGCATAACCCAAATGGGTTCAAATTGCCTTTGAGTCTGGGTAACCCAACCACAAAATCCATGTTCATATCCTCCCACTTCCAAGTAGGAATCTTAATGTCTTGAGTCAAACCACTAGGCCTTTGGTGTTCTATTTTCACCTGTTCACAGTTAGGGCATTCGGATAAGAACTTGGCTATACCCTTCATTATACCATGCAACCAATACACCTCTCTCAAATCACTATACATCTTAGTAAATCCCTGATGAATAGAACAATGGGAGTTATGGGCATCACTCATGATCACCTTCCTAATGTCATCCACGTCCGAAACACATAACTGATCATGATACCAAAGTATACCATCTCCCCCTTAGGAGAAAACTGCTATCTTCTTTTCGGTGACCAATTTCTCCAACTCAACCAATGACAGATCTAAATCTTGCTTAGCCTTTACATAAATAATCACAGATGATTCGGCCCCATTTTGAACATGAATACCACCATCATTAGAGTCGTCAACCTAATATCCAACCTAGCCAAACGGTGAACATCTCTTACCAACTCTTTCTTCCTCTCATCAACATGAGCCACAGTACCCATAGATAGCCTATAAGAGCATCGACTAAGAGGGTTGCCTTGTCGGGATGATATTATACCCTCATGCCATAGTCCATAAGGAGCTCCAACCATCTCTTTCGCGTCAAATTAATATCCCTTTCAGTGAACACATACTGAAAACTCTTGTGATTGGTGAAAACATCAATATGCACCCCATACAAATAGTGTCTCCAGATTTTCAAAGCAAATATCACTATCGCTAATTCAAGATCATGAGTCGGGTAATTACACTCATGCACTTTCAATTGCATTGATGCATAAGCTATCACCTTACCGTGTTGCATGAGTACATAACCAAAACCCAATCTGAGATGCATAACAATATACCACAAAGCTATCCAAGCTATTTGGTAAAGTAAAAATAGGAGCCGATGTGAGTCGATCCTTCAAGGTTTGAAAACTCTTCTCACATTCATAAACCACACAACTTAACCTTCTTTTGGGTCAATTAGTCAACAGAGATGCAATAGATGAGAACTTTTCAAACAACCTCTGATAGTAGCCAACTAACCCAAGAAAATTCCGAATATCCAAAGGATTCAATGGTTTAGGCTAATTCTTTACAACATTGGTCTTCTTTGAGTCAACCTTAATACTATCACCGGATACCACATGACCAAGAAAAGCTACTTTGCCCTACCAAAACTCACATTTGCTAAACATAGTATACAACTTCTTCTCCCTTAAGGTTTGAAGAACCAACCTCAAATGATCCGTATGTTTTTTTATCACTTTGGAAATAAATGAGAATATCATCGATGAAGACAACCGCAAAACTATCAAGGAACAGCTTGAACACCCGTTCATAAAATCCATAAATACAGTCAGAGCATTAGTTGAACCAAATGAAATTACCACAAATTCAAAGTGCACATATCTAGTTCGAAAAGCCATCTTGGGAATATCACACTCTGTATCCTTCAATTGATGGTAATGAGAACAGAGGTCAATCTTTGAGAAGTGGGTAGCCCCTTGAAGTTGATCAAACAAGTCATCGAATCTAGGCAATAGATACTTATTCTTGATGTTCACCTTACTCAATTGCAAAGAATCGATGCACATCTGAAGAGATCCATCCTTCTTTCTTACAAATAACATCGAAACACCCCAAGGAGATCTACTTGGCCTAATGAAACCTTTCTCTAACAAATCCTTCAACTGATTCTTTAACTCCTTCAATTCAGCCGGTGCCATACAATAAGGAGGAATAGAGATAGGTTGAGTATCCGGGAGTAGATCTATGCCAAATTCTACTTCCCTTTTGGGAGGAATAATGGGCAAGTCTTTGGGCAACACATCAAAAAACTCATTCACCATCGGATAAACTCAAAAGTGGGTGACTAGAACTCCACATCCTTGACCCTCAGAATATGATAAAAACACCCTTTAGAGATCATCTTCTAGGCCTTAAGGTAGGAAATAAACTGACCTTTAATAACGGAATCACTACCCTTCCATTCAAGAACGAGTTCATCGAGAAGATGGACCTTGACCTTCCAGGCTCTACAATCTATAGTGGCATACTATGCACACAACCAATCCATCCGAAGAATTACATCAAAATCAAACATTTCAAGTTCCACAAGATCGCACGGGAAGACGTTATGCAACATAGAAACATGGCAACCCCGATGAACTCTATGAGCGACAACAGATTCACCCATGGGGGTATAAACTAAAAAAGGGTCCCTCAAAATTTTGGGACTAAAAAACAACCTAATAGCTAATAACGGAGTCACAAAAGACAAATTTTAACCCGGATCAAGCAAAGCATAAGCATCAAAATCAATGACTTTTAACATACCCATCACAAGATCTGGGGGCTTCATCTACCTCCTATCAAGCATGCAAAGCATAGAACCTGTTGTTTCTAGTGGCACCACCTGGTTGAACTCTTGGTTGGCTGGATTACCTTGTACCATTTGACCGTTATTTGGTGCCTTTCGAAAATTAAGAAGCTTGTGTCCATCTCTATGCAACCAAACCAAGCACCCGAACCCCACGAGCTCCTTACGGGACGATTTCTCCCACAGTAGTCGCATCGTGGATGTAATGGTCCACCACCAACTGGTGCCCTAAAAGGAGACACCCTAGAATTAACAACTTGAGCATTAGAACCTTGACCCTGTTGGAAGCGACCGAAACCACTACCATTGAAGTTAGAGAATCCACCATCGTAACAAGCTCTCTTTAGATCATGTACCCTCTTCTACTTGAGTTTCTTCCTTAAATTTGCTTCACATATACCATGAGTCTAGATACAATAAATACAAGAAATGAACTTGTGCATTCTTGCATGAGGGTTAGCCACAAGTGTAGGAGCATACTTGGAGAGCTTGGTGTGTTTGAGGGCATAATCCCTCACACTCGTACCACTCTATTTAAGGTTGATAAACTCAGTCATGTTGGCTTCCGTAAGCTCAAGTGGAATGATAAAAAAAAAGGCAAACTCGAACTCTTCATAATTAACAATATTACCACAAACTGTCCCTATTGACCATTGGATGTACAAAACTTGAGCCACATCTTTCAATTGATAAGCAGCCAACTCAGCCTCCTCCTCAGAAGTGACACCCATAACATTCAACTACATGGTGAGCTCATCAATTGACTCTTAAGAATCCTCATCCGCTTTTGACCCGTAAGAATCCAAAGGATTCATCCGGGTGAAATCTCTTACCCTAGAGGCCGGAGTGGGATCCCAAGGAAGATTAGCCTTGCCAGTCTGAAAAGTCACAACCTGGGCAAGCATGAAAAAGGCCAAACAGAATTCACCATTAGAAATAGGCTCTTCTATAGGCCCTTGAGGTGCTTGACCATCATTAATCGGGGTCGATCTTGGTAAGAGAGCTCTTTCTTGAGGCATCTTCTGTAGTGGAGCAAGGACACCATCAAGACAAGGAAACAAAACATACAAGCCATAGCATGACACAAGACATGATGAAGTCAGATAATTCCTAGAATATCATCATAGCCTCCCACTCATAGGCATGCTACACTTCAAACCCATGAATAGGACTCTACTAGACGCGGCATCATGGACTTTGAGGATCATTTAAAAACCTAGTGCTTTTATACCAAGCTTGTCATGACCCGGACCTAGGGTGTAGGAGTGACATGGTGAATAGGAACCCGAGAGTCCCCTAAGAAGCATTGTAACATTCATTCACACATCATCGGTTCGAAAGCATATATGAATTGTGAAAAAATAATTCTAAAGGATGGGAAAGTAGGACTCTCGCTATGGGGATATCATGGGTATAGGGATTAACATGGATTCACATAGCACGTAGCATATAGGACTAAGGTGCTGGTAAGTATGACTCACTCTATGGGGGACAATACGGGACTTAGGATCTTTCACAACATAACATGAATCCATAATGTAAGCTCATAATCAAACCATAATGACATAGCTGTATCTATAACATAATTCTCCAAATGCAACACTTAGCACATAAGCATAAGGAGGTCTATAAGATGTCTTATAATGCCTCTAATCATATGATAGGACAGGGGCCAAGACATGTCCTAGGATCACCCTCAAAGTAAATAATACAAACCAAGCACCATAGGTAGAGGAAAGGTGGGTTGTCCACGGAAGATAGGACTCACCATGACAAACCAATCTTAAGATCCAAGCTAGACATCATACGGAGGATGAACGTACTTTTCAATCTCTACATGGTTAGATCTTGTAGGCAAAAATATGTATTATTACATTTAATGTACTAAGTATGAAGGTATGCAATGCATATGTCTTATCAAACCTGTATTCAATGTTAGATGATAAGGGAACATATATAGAAATGGTAATAAATCAAGAGAAAAATATATTAATATGCCATGAGATACACGATGCATGAATGTGAAAGTATGATATTTCAATATATAAAGGGAAAATAATTAGTTTAAATCATTCTTAATCAATCCATCATGATAATATACATCATCTTTCAAAATATGGACATGGGAGCATGAAATCTATCTTATCAACCAAAAACCTTTATTTTGACTATCATGAAAACCAAGTAAACACATAAATTCCTTCATAATTTTTCATAGCATCATAGAGAACATGACTTCAATATAATAAAATCCATCATAATATCAAACCCCAACAACATTTTGGCATAAAAAATCATTTCTTGTAAAACCCAAATAGAGCACATCTGTATAATGCGTAATAATATCATCATAAACAAGAGTTCGTAAATACCCCTAAAATAATCCATAAATCTGTAAATACCACATAATATTTTACTTCATGATAATGCAAAATTGTAAACCATAATATATTGTATAGTTGTAATACCATATTCAAGAATTTATAAAATATCCATAAAGATTCATAAATTTCATATAGTAGGAGAAGTGGAATAGTTGCACTTGTGGGAAAGAAGGTTCTCATAATCAAACCCACATACCTAAACCTTGGAATTCTTGATGAAAGATTTGGAGAAGACTTGAGGATTGGCTTGGGTTCTTGAAATTCCAAATATGCTCTAGAAATTTTTGAAATTGAATGGGGGATTGGGTGATGTTTTGGAGAGAAATTGAGAGAGTTTTGAGGATTATAGATTTGAAAATGGCTAAGGATGAAGGATTTCATGTCTAAATGAGCATTGGGTTATTACCCAAATGCCCTTTAATGAAATAGGGAAAATGAGAGAATGTTGTATTGAGCCACATCAGAGGTGCGACGCGGCTCTGTCGCGGATCATCATTGTTTTAGCTTCCCATTGTGAAAATTATTTTTCTCTATGGGGCTGTTCAAAATCAAGGATTATTCTTTTCCTACACAATTTTTTCCCCTGAACAAGAATATGAAGTTTGATTTTCGAAATCATGCACAAATTTGAGATATTCAAAAAATACACTTATAGGGCATTCCGAAGCACATAAGGGTGTTACAACTTCCTTTTAAGCTTTTAAATTTCTGCAAACAGTCTTACTGTTTTTAGTCGACTATCACTTAAGTTAGCTGACAAACTGCCAAACAATTTTCCATAAAAAGGGAAAAAATTCACCCCCCCTCTTGCACTTTCAATTGGTATCAAAGCCTAGTCTCACTCTATTTTTCTGTCTAAACAAAGGTGAAAAATGATCATGGCAAATCAACACCAATAAAGTTTTTCCTTGTTCAAGAGGAAACTTTTCAAACTAGACCTCCCTACTTCAATGGAAAGCACTTCTCTCATTGTAAAATAAGAATGGAAACATTCATAAAGTCCTATGATGTGAAGGTCTAGAGAGTGATCAAACTAGGTAACATTCCAATTCCTATGGCTAAACCAACAACTGAAGGTCAATCAAGCACTGGAAGAAGCCAAGAACTAGTCATATTAAGCCTGGAGAACTACACAAATGAGAAATGGAAGTTATTCAAATAAATTCTAGGGTAAAGAATGTTCTGTACAATGCTATTAGTAGAGACAAGTATGAAAAAATCTCTAGTTGTGAAACTGCCAAGGAAATGTGGAACAAACTCGAAGTCACCTATGAAAGAACTGACAAAGTCAAGGAAATAATTGTCAGTCTACTAGTTTATTAATATGAGCTATTTCAAATGAAGGAAGGTGAATCAGCTGAAAATGTGTTTGCTCACCTCAGCAAGATCATTGGTGAACTCAAAGCCACGGGCAAAGAATATCCTCCGTTTGAGCACACAAGAAGGATCCTTAGAAGTCTAACCCCTTATTAGCATGTTAAAGTAGTGGCTCTTGAAATCATAGATGTAAAAAGCCTTACTTACAATGAAGTCAGAGCTGATCATGTTACTTTTGAGAAACCATGCCTAAATAAAAAGGGGAAGGAGGATGACAAGAAAAAATCTGTTGCATTTAAAGCCACTGATGAAAATCAAGACAATGAAGAAGATCTAAATAAGGATGAAATTGCACTGATTACAAAATAAGTGATGGAAACCTTCAGGCGCAACAGAAACGTAAGGAGAGGTAAGCAAAATTATCCCAGAAACAAGCAAATTACTAACTATAACAGGAATGATGGCAGGTGCTATGAATATGGTAAGTTTGGAAACATTGCAAGTGAATGTCCTGAAGCCAAAAGAAGACACCCTCAAAGTCAATTAAAAACCAAAGAATTTAGCAGCTAGAGTGATGAAGATACATCTGAATATGATTAAGAAGACAATGCAAATGTCTACTTCATGGCAATAGGTGAAACTATCTAGGCAAACAATGATTATTTGCAAAAATTGTCTTCAGTTGAGAGCTCTTCCAGATAGAGCCATTATAGACTTAAAAAAAATCCTTTGAGAATCTTAGATCCATTCAAGATTAGAAAAATTCTTTAGAAATCAAGCTTGAAGTTTGTGACACTGAAAGATTTGCCAGATGAAGGAAATTTTGATCTCAAAAATAATTTGAAAAATTTTCAAAAATATTTTAGCCCCAACAGATCTCTCATGTCATCCAATTCACAAAATGTATTTTTTAGTCTTTCTTATTCTGATTAGTCTAGTAAAATATCTTGTGATTATTGTGGAAAATCAAGTCACACCTATTCTAGATGCCAATCTCGTCACTCAAAGTTATCTAACATGGTTTGGAAAGTTAAAGGTACTGCTAACCAGAAATGACCAAAAAATATTTGGGCACTTAAAAATAAAAATTGATCTTGTTTTGCAGGAACATTGCCACTAGATCTAAAGGAAAATGGTATCTTGAAAGTACGTATTGAAATCACATGATGGGAAACAAATCACTGCTCAAGTCTGTTGCAGATTATAAGGGTGGAAAAACTTTGGAGACAACTCCACTGGAACAATAATTGGTATTGGTACCATCTTATTCAATGAGCCAGGTGACATCACAAATGTTTACCTTGTGAAAGGATTAAAGTTCAACTTGTTGAGTATCAGTCACTATCTGACGCTGATCTAGAAGTCAGATCCAAAAAGAATGGATGCATTATTGAAGATAACACTGAAAAGAAATAGAGATAAAAATGTGTATATCTTTGATTCCGTCAAAGGACCAACTAAACACATTTGTCTAGCTTCTATGTCTGATGATCCATGGATCTAACATATGAAATTGGGTCATGCTAGCATGAGGCTCATTGAATAACTTGCTCGACTTGATCTGGTTATTGGTCTACCAAAGATGACTATATCAAGAATCACATTTGTGACGCATGTCAACTAGGTAAACAAATTAGAAATTTATTTCTATCTAAAGATATTGTTTCTACCACAAAATCCCTGCAGCTCCTCACATGGATCTTTTTGGTCCCAGTAGAACTACTAGCATTGGAGGAAAAAGGTACACTTTTGTTATTGTGATGATTATTCTCGTTTTAATTGGGTACGTTTATTGGCTAACAAAGATGATACCTTAAGAATTTTGAGTTTTTTTGTAAGAAAGTTTAAAAAGAAAAGAGATGCTATATTACCTTTATTAGAAGTGATCATGAAGGAGAATTTGAAAGTGAAGCTTTTGACAATTTCTGTAATGAAGAAGAATATGATCACAACTTCTAAGCTCCACAAACCCCTCAATAAAATGGAATTATTGAAATTTCGTTTGTTTTTTTTTCAATATTCAATATTGATATTGACAACAGTGTATCCATTTTATTAACAGGATTTATCACGACTTTAGCGACTTTAGCGGCTTGGCCATTGAGAAAAAGAATCAGATTCTACAAGACATAGCCAGAACCATGATATGTGAGCATGACCTCCCTCATCATTTCTAGGCTGAAGCAGTGAGCACTGCATGTCATATTCTTAATAGGTGCCTCATTAGACCCATTCTAAAGAAAACTCCGTATGAATTATGGAAAGGGAAGAAACCAACTATTGGTTACTTCCATCCCTTTGGCTGCAAATGTTTCATCCACAACAATGGTAAGGAATATTTGAGTAAATTTGATCCACGCAATGATGAAGGTATCTTTCTTGGTTACTCAAATTCTAGTAGATCTTATAGAGTTTTTAATAAGCGTACGTCCTCTATAAATTAGTCTATTCATATTTTCTTTGAATAATCTAATCAATCCTCTGAGAAAAGATGCAACTCTAATGATGAAAAAGTTATCAACTCTCAAAGTGTAGTTATCTCATCTAACGAAGTTATAGAGAAAGACCAGTCAACTACTGGGAATGAAATTCAGCTGACAACAGAAAAAATTTCAAATCAATGGAGAAGTGAACCTGATTACCCAAAGAAATTCATCATTGAGAACATAAACGACGAAATGAGAACCAGAGGTTCAAGAAAGAAAAGTGAAAATGTAGCAATCATTTCCAATGAACCCAAGAAGGTGGAAGAAGCACATAAAGACACTGAATAGGTTAAAGCAATGAAAGAAGAACTCAATCAGTTTGAGATGAATCAAGTATGAACCTTAGTTCACAAATGAAAATACTTCCATTATCGGAATGAAGTAGGTTTTTAGAAACAAGTTGAATAAAGATGAAAAAGTGATCAGGAACAAGGCAAGACTAGCAGCCAAGGGGTACTCTCAGCAGGAGGGAGTCGTCTATGATGAAACTTTCACTCCTATTGAAAGGTTAGAATCTATCCGTATTCTCTTAGCATATGTTGCTTTTAAAGGTTTTAAACTATTTCAAATGGATGTCAAAAGTGCTTTTTAAAATGATTTTATAGAAGAAGAAGTTTTTGTAAAACAACCTCCAGGTTTTTAAAATCTTGAATTTCCTCACCATGTTTTTAAACTTTCTTAAGCTTTATATGGACTCAAACAAGCTCCTAGAGCTTGGTATGATCATTTAAGTAAGTTTTTAGTAAATCATGGTTTTTTTCGAGAGACCATTGACATTACCCTCTTTATAAAAAAAAATCGTTTTGTGTTAACATTATTATTCAAATTTATGTCAATGATTATTTTTGGAAGTACTAATGATGATCTGCATTAGGAGTTTGCCAATATCATGCAAAGTGAGTTTGAAATGATCCTAATGGGTGAGTTAACATTCTTTTTGGGACTATGAATCTTCCAATTTGATAAATACATCTTCATTTGCCAAAGTAAGTATGTGAAGGAGTCAATCCAAAAAATTTGTAATGGAAAATGCAAAGCCTATCAGTACTCCCATGAGTCCATTATGCAACTTAGATCTTGATCCAACCGATAAGAATATTGATAAATCCAAATATAGAGGTATGATTAGATCTCTTCTCTATCTCACTTCGAGTCGACCTGATATTATGTTTAGTATCTGCAAATGTGCTAGATTTCAAACGACCCCTAAGAAATCCCATTTAACTGCAGTAGAAAAAATTATCCGCTATTTAGTGGGTACTACTTCACATGGTCTTTGGTATAAAAAGTCGTACGCTTTTAATCTTTGTGGATTTTTAGATGCAGACTATGCAGATGATAAAGTAGATCAAAAAAAGCACTAGTAGATCTTGTCAATAACTATGTATCTATCTCCACCATCGAAGCTGAATATGGAGCAAAAGGTTCATGTTGAACTCAAATTCTCTAGATGATTCATCAATTAGTTGATTATAATTTTTTTGCCAATCTTGCCCAAAATTTTTGATAACTCTTGTGCTATCTGTCTTTCAAAAAATCTTATGCACCATTCTAGGGCCAAGCACATAGATATTAAACATCATTTTATTAGGAATTATATTTTAAATGGAGATATTGAAATTTTTTTTGTTAATACAAAAAATTAGTTTGTACATATTTTTACAAAACACCTTCTTGAAGAAAGATTTTGTTACCTTAGAGACTCCTTAAATATTTTTCCAGAATCATTTTAAATTTATTCCCTGCTCTTAAATTGATTGTTTTCCTTTATTATGTGTATCGTTTTGAAATTTTCACTAATCCGTTCTCTTTAAATACATGTACCATCGTTATTACTTGCATTAAAGGCTTTTACACTATTTTGACATTTGATTGCATGTATTTCCTTACGTTCCAGTCCCCCTTTTCTCCTATTCTTGCGGCCTTATCTTTTCACCTTTTACTTCTTTACATTTCACCTTCCCTCTTACCCATTTTAAACTCCTCTACCTCTTTCTCTTATCCATACTTTCATCTTCCCCATGCCTCCTCGAAAGAGCCCAGAAACAAAGGAAAGGGCATTGCCCATTCCCCAGTTGCTTATGACTTTGAATAGTCCTCCTTTCGATCGTCTCTCATCTCTTCCAATTCCCCTCTCTCTTCTCTCAAGTGCTCTGCTCCTCATCATCCTCATGGTGAATCGAATAATAAATGCAAGTTCGATTTCCAGAGCACTCTAGATACCAAAGTAGTTTTTTGGAATCTCTCCAATGGATCTCCCTTTCAAAATCTCAATGGCAGGACTATTGTGCATGGGTGCATAGTGGATTTGGACCACCTCCTCTCCATTCACTGTCCCATCAAGGAATTCTTCAATCATCAAGGATGGTCTAAATATTTTCTTCTTCTGCCAAGGTTGTCTTTGAACCTCTTGTAAGGTTGTACGATGCAAATCTAAGATCTTTTAATCTTGGTGGATAGAAATCCTTGTACACGGCAAAAGAATTTTTCTTGACTCTGACTTTTTGATAAAATCTTTGACATTCACTGCTCTGGGTTTTCTTCGCCTGTGAAAAATTCTTGTCTCTCTGATTTTGAAGTCTCCTTTGAAGATGCCAAGAAGGCTTTCATCTCCTTTCACTCTGAATCTTGTCTTTCCAACTTACGCCCCAAGGACGTGTCTTTTCAGGCTAGGGGTCTCTCCTACATTGTGGCAACCACCCTTCTTCCTCGCACAGGCTCTCTCTCTGCTCTGTCCATTCGAGATATCTTTTTCACCTTTTGTCTTCTATCAAAGAAAATGATCAAGCTATCTTCCTACATCATCAGTCACATGGCCGACTCTAATCATGACTCTCAAAGTCTTGCCTATGGCATGATTATTTCGCGCATTCTAGAGGTAAACAATGTGTGCCTCTTGACATTCCTCCCTTCTCTGTCAAACAATGTTACAACTCCAGGCCTTCAGTAGCATAGAATACTCTCTCACAAAAGACTCCTTGGGTTCTCAAATCTGAACCTCCCTCTAGGCCTGTTCATGATTACTCTGGTGATATCTCTTTGCAAAATCCCAGCTCTCCTATCCTTCCTAACTCCAAGATTGTTGAAGATCATATGCAAAATCTCCAGCATGGATGCGAAGTTCGAGAACACTGCAAGACCTTCTCATGTCGTCCCACTACAAGTTTGACATAGTGACTGATACTTTGGGAAAGATCAATCCTACCACTAGGGAGACTAGAATTAATGTTTGAAAATTCTACTGCTAATTATTCAAATTGTCAAAGAATCCATCAAGGTTGCTCAAAAGATTCAGAACTACACTAATTCCATGTCCGCTACTCTGGCCATTCTATTTGAAAATTAAGACCGCTACTGTCAATAATATCTCCTACTTTTTGCGCCCTTGTTGCTAACTATGTTTATCATGTTCTTTTGTTATTTTTGAAATCTCTGCTGTGTGGACTGTCTATGTGACTTTAAATACTAGTATCTATAAATTATGCTCTACTTCCCTATCTTGCTATTTTCTGTCTATTCCCTTTCCTTTTTGTTGATGTCAAAGGGGAAGAAAAAGATATAACTCAGGGGAAGCAACAACTCGAAAGTCAACTATACGCTAAAACCACAGAACAGTATTGACTCAGGGGGAGCATCAGGAAGTCGACTTTAATTAACAGGGAAGTCGACAACAACGTCAACAAATAATAATGGATCAGTCCGGATATGATGAATATGGAATAGAAAGAAAGAAATAAATTTGAAAAGATTGAGAATAAATCAAGATCCAATCAAGAATCAATCAAAGATCTCAATCGGGAAGGAGTCACCAAAGAAAGAATCAATCAAGTTACAAAATGAAGGAAGGGATCAACAAATCAATAACATACATTGAATCAAGGAAACAATCAAGGAGAAAATCTACAGATCAAGGAAAACAAGCGGACAAGCAATCTTGAAGATCAGGAAGGATTTTTATCAAAGCCTTCAACCTTATTCATGGAAAGAGGACTTATCATTACCTTAATCCAAGGATCAACTCCCCTGTGATGCTACCTCTTCTACATAAAAGGAGGCGTCCAACACATCTCAAAGTATACAAGCCTACTGCCTTCAAGACCATCTTTGGAACTCTTCATCTTTAAGAAATTCATTGTAATCCTTTAGTTTTAATTTGAAAAAGAAAGAGAGAGAAAAGACGAAAAATTTGAAAGAGAGAATTGCATCAAAAGAAAAAGAAAATAAGACAAATATTGAGAGTAGTAGATTAAGTGTAAAATTTCTTGTAACAACCACTTTCGAAGGTTTGAAAAGATTTCCTTGCAACCCAAGGGGATGGACGTAGGATTCACATTGAAACCATACCAGTGTAAATATCTAGTTTTGAACTTCCTTTTACTCTTTTTAATTTCTGCAAACTGTCTTACTATTTTTAGTCAACTATCACTTCAGTTTGTTGACTAACTGCCAAACAATTTTACATGAAAAGGGAAGAAAATTCAATTCAATCCCTCTTGAACTTTCATAACGGCTCTCGAATCATTGAGAAATCTCAAGATAGAAGAATCAAGGGAGGAACAAATTTGTACCCCCATCATTTATGAATAAAATTATGTTTCTTCAGATTTTATTGGTGATCGCAATTTATATTCTATCACTTTAAAATTTGTTGCAAACACATCACATGTGTTTTTTACGGTTTATATGTTTAGAGATATGATTTTCAGCCTATTTTATCTTTCTGTTGTAATTTTCATATCCCAAAATACTCCCTAGATGTGACTGACACCTGTTATTATCATCAATCTGGAGAGCAACCCATTCATACACTTCTCCAAATTACCTAAGTATCGAAATGTAATATGTGCAACTCCAAAACAAATTAGTACCCATAAAAATAAAATAACTATCAGACCAAAAATATGTATCAAGTTACGAAAGAAAAAGGTCACTTAACAAAAATATCTCTAGTCCAAATTCCACAATAAGATCATGGAACATCTAGTAGAGTGGTATCAATTCAACTATTGGGCATGCAAACCCCAAGAGAAGAAAAACATAACCTATAATAGATAGAGCTGAAATAACATCCTATACGAACAGTGCGAAGGCTCACCTCAGTAATAGAGTCCAGGGGAATGAATTCGTCAGCCACAAGTCTCACCCTCCGCAACAATATCTACGTCGACATGAAAGTAAGGAGTGAACTATGTATAAATATAACCTAGAAAGATACTTGACTCGCTACTTTATTACTCTTGGAACAAGAGTTATAAAATATATGTCCACAACAGATATACATAAAAAATATACACAAGAATATACTTCAGAATAATAGCTCAATAAGTTCAAAAAAATGTCAAAAAAGTCACTACATGTCTCAATTCAATCCACACTAAAAACTTGTCATTAACAGAAGCAAAGGAGATCAACCCATCACTCCATCAAGCCCATGACAGCATGCATAATGCTCTAAGTGTATACTCAGGTGACGTGTACAAAGCTCCTAACATATTATGGCAACATAGGTTGCCCCTAACATATTACGACAACTATGTATGCCCCTAGTGACCACATCACAGTAATAAAGAAAGGAATCTAGCATCACACAATATATAAGTTATAAAAATATTAGATATTTTTTTCAAAAATAGCATATCTAGGGCTGATTAAAGAACATCAAACTCTATCGAGCACATGCTTGTCCCAAAACATAAAGAGAAAATATATTTTTTCAAAGCACGTTTGAAAAGCAATAACTAAAGCTTAAAGACTCGCATACCTTATCAATGACAAGTTCCACAAACTTGCATGCGTAGAAAACCCACTAAAATAGCCTTTACTTGCCTCAATGTATGAAAAATATTGATTATCAATATCAATTATGTTGGTCAAACTCAAGTCTCCATATCCCTAACCTTCAAGTTTAGAGTTAACCCTTAATACTCAAAAACTTAGACTATAAATTAAAGGTAAAGGTATTCTTAATATCATTGTTAAAAATTCATTGGTGAAAATTCTGGTAAAAATGTTTTCAACTAATAAGGGTACACAATGCTTCTCGGGTACGAAATGGGCCACTTCAAATAATAACAAAAAAATACCTGCACTCTATCACCCACAATAGCGGAAAGATCAAGTTGATTCTATGTATGAATATCTTTGAATAGCCTTGATGAGTCGCGTGTTTTCTTCCCAAAAAAGGGAGGAAAGAGAAAAAAGTCTCCCCTAATATGTTGTCTCTGCTACGTGCGTAGAGAAGAAAAAGGAAGGGTTGATCACTTCACTATTTATTTATTGATTTTTTAAATATTTTAATAAAAATTATCAGTGCTTAAAATTACATATTAGGCTTCACTATTTATTTACATATAAGTGGTCAAAATCACTTTCACGGTTCCCTATTCACTCATGTAATTGTATCTTTGTTTATCCAGAGTACCTAGGGAGATCAAATTTTTCTATAGATCAAGAACTTGATAAACTTATGTATTAATCTTCACAATCCCATTATGGAAGGAAATCAAAACTAAATCAAAGCCAACTACTTTACAAGTTGCATTATTGCCCATTATTATGGTTCCTTCACTTATCTCATAGTTGTTGAACAAATCTCTTCAGAATGTCGGATGCAAAGTACAATGACAGTCTAACACCCATTTGTTGTCATAGATTCCATTATTGCATGATGTTATTAGTACAGATTCATCACCAGAATCATGTACCTGCTCAACAATGGATGCACTCGCCTTTTCTATGGACTTTGACGTACGACAATCCCATTCAAAGTGCCCCTTCTTGTGACAGCCCCAACACTTCGCATTCTTCTTGTTCACATGATACTTTTATGTGTGCTTTGGCTTGCTTCTCTCCCCGTTGGCTGATACAACCTCTCACAAGAACCCACTAGCTTCATCATCTTTGTCTCTTTCAAAATGCCTCCACACATCACAAGGGTTACTCAAAAGTGATAGTCTCTTTTCTATACATCAGTGAATTCTCAATGTCCTGATATTTTGAAGTCAACAAAAATAGGAAAGCACATGCAGGCATCTCATCTTCTTTTTTTATTCTGATAATTAATAAGTTTATCACAAGTTTATTGAATGCATTTAGATATTCTTGTAATAAAGTTCTAGGCTCCATCTTAAATGTGTGAAGACATCATTGTAACAAAACAAAACCTATTAATATATAGGTATATGACCATCTTTAGTTGCCACCTCTTACTTTGTCGTTCATAATTACTACCACAAGAAGATCGCCCCAAAGGAATAAGGAGCAGAGCAACTAGTAGGTGAAATCCACTTTGTTATTTGATGACAAGGCCCGAGATTGACGGCAACTCTCACTCTCATAGTCAAAGCTTATCACCAATCAGTACTGGAAAATCCCTTCCAGCTTTTGCCATAATTGTTTGGTCGTCTCCTTGGTACTTATGCTCACTTCACAAAGCTTATTAGGTGCAAGGGACAATTGTATTATACTTAATGCATATCTTTCAATCTTCTCCTTGCCAAACTCCGATGTGTCATCAGTGTGCTTTCCATTAATAGCATGGATTGAACCATCCCTCCACAGTAACACCATCTTCTAGATCTTCCAGACATTGAAGTTGTTGTACCTGCTAAATCTATCACTTTCAAACTGCATGGAACTCATCACCAATTATTCTTCCTCTTCTACTACAAAGTATTTGGAAATGTAGAAAATCAAAGTTATTATTTTTGGAAGTCGAAGTTCAGGCTATGCTACAACCATCGAGCATACTCAGACAGAACCTTACCTCTGATACCAATTATTAGAGAAAACGTGAATTGGCACGTGGAATTTTCTTCCACTGGGTTTGACCCCCCAAAGAGCAAATAAAATCTATCAGTTAGCACCTTTACTTGGTCCAAGACACAACTCTTGTCTCTCTACCAAGTAATTACTTTGACTTGCAGCGTCAAGCATAAATCAACCTATTGTAATACCCATTATTGTACTGAATAAGCGGAGCCAACCTTTGAAGTTAGTCTATTAGGTGGGAGATCCCGTTTAAGCCTATATGTCCCTTAATATTTTTCTTATGAATCAATGAGGATCAGTTAGTACACAACAAGAAATGGTAAAGGTTCCTTCCCATATAAGAAAAGTTGTTCGCGCTCTTGAAAGGAGTCACCTTAATAGGAAGATCTTGACTGTCCCACTGCACCCCACTAATAGTGATCGTTCTCCTACGTGAACTCAGACGGTTCATAAGTTCTTGTCAACACTAATTTGATCGTAAAAAGAAAAATCATCTATAACAAGTTATACTGCATAGATGCATCCTATAGATAACTCAATCATTTAGAAGTTATTTGTTTTTACTTCAACCATACCATACCTAAAGCCAACTAATTCAAATTCTCATATGGTGCCTATGAACGATATAAATCCCTACATATCATTACTTTTTTGAAGAATTATCTTTATAAGTGTTTATTGCAATACGTTTGCAGATTCTCAGAAGTGGCATGTCTTGGCTATGCAGTTGGTTGGATATTTATTGAAGAATAGGGACAAACGTATTGTCACCAAAGACATTTTATGTTGGTTATTTTGTGATAAAATTAGTAGATATGTCCAGTGGACTTGAATCTACTAATTAAACTATAATGTTTGTAACATATGAGAATGAAACCTCGACTGGAGAACAAGCCAACACTGTGAGACTTGCAACATTTCCCACACTGAGAGATGATGGATGGATGGAAATAGAGCTAGGAAATTTTAGTAGCGAGGAAAGTAGTGATTTCCTTGTTGAAATATTTATTGAAATTAAGCATCCTACGTACCAATTTAGTGTTCTCAATACGGAAGGAATTAAGTTTCGTCCTAAAATAATTGAATAGGTACTGAGAGGTGGATATGGAATTTTAACTTTTACGATCTTTGAACTACAATGATTGTTGCTTTCTTGGTTTGAGATACATTACGGTCATTTTAAAAAATGCTAAGACTTCTTTAGTGATTTATGTTGCTATTGTTTGTAAATTTAGCTTTATATTAAAGTTATTTCTCGCGGCGAGTATTCTAAATTGTAATAGGAACATCTAAATAACAAAAACCAATAACACACTTAGCTCAAATAATTGGAAGGTTTAGTTCTTGAAGATTACTTCCACTAGATTCTTCTATCAACACATAGAGGTGGTCATTTGAGTGGTATTTATGCTCTTATAAAGAGTGTGCTTGTAGACAGGTGATTTGAGATTATAAATTTTATGGGTCCTAAACTATAATTACTTTCTTCTTTCTAGATTTTAGATACATTATTTATAGTTATTAACTAAGCTTCTTAATATAAATATAGAACTTGAGCTGAAGTCAATGGGCTTTGCCAAAACCGTAAGTCTATTATGATTTTGAAGTGTGCTCAGTTGGCTCTGACATTATGGTCATTGAAAAGAAATTTTTAGACTTTATAAGTTTTCTATGATGCTCTTATTTTAAAAAACTAAGGTAGTGGTGATATCTATAACAATGTCACGCATCGTACTAGGGAAACATGGGTAGAGCAGAGGCTTCCCTCTAGAGTTTTATATGATAATAAGATACCACCTACACTTAAAGGTAAACTTTACAGAATGTTGGTTAGATTGTTGTTGCTATATGGAATCGAGTGCTGGTCAATCAAAAATTCACATATTCAGAAGGTGTAAGTTGCAAAGATGAGGATGTTGAGATTGATGTGCGGGTATACTAGGGTGATAAGATTAGGAATGAGATTATTCCAGAGAAGTTAGGGGTGGGATCCATGGAAGACATGATGAGGGAAGCGAAATATAGATAGTCTGGGCATATGCAGAGAATAAGTACCAGCACTCCTGTTAGAAGGTGCGAGAGGTTGGATTTAGGGTATACGGGGATAGGTAGAGGTAGAATAAAAAAGTATTAGGAGGAACTGATTTGATAGGATATGGCTCAAACTCAACTCACCGAGGATATGACCTTAGATAAAAGGAGTGGAGGTTGCGTATTAGGATAGAAGGCTAATAGGCTAGTAGGGGTCGGATAATGTTTGGCCTCGTGATATAATCGGTCAGTCAGATTAATCATGTATTTATATCTGGCGTTGTTATTGATCATTACATATATATATATATATATATATATATATATATAATATTATCTTTTGTTCTCCACTTTATATCTAGTTTCTTCTGCTTTTGGCGCTCGATACTTTTGAGACGAGAGTTTTTCAAAAACATCCTATCTTTATGTGGTAGTGAAAAGGTCTGTGTACATTTTACCCTCCCCACTCTACTTGTGGGGTTTCACTGGGTATGTTGCTATTGTTGTTTTGGTTTATATTTGTTGGGTTCAGTCAAACTTATAACTATATTATGGTTTCATCCTCCAAAAAGTTGTAATAATGTAGTAAAATTGCTTTTAAATTGGTTGGAACATAAAAATCATTAAAAAAGATCTAGATTTTGTTAGTGATTTAAAAGTTAGCATTAATGATTGAATATACTATTAACTTGTTTAGTTTACATATATCTATATGTTGAACCCACACTCTACTATGGGCTCCACCCATGGACGTTGGGATAAGATAATTGAAGCGTATTCAGTTTGGCTCGGACAATATGGTCATTAGAGAAAAAGACTAGACTTTATAAGTGATATATGTTAGCTTATTAAGTTTACATGTATGCGCTTGATGTTGATCCATTGTCTCCTCTTGTTTGAGGCAAGTGTATAATTTGTTTTTATTATTTAGATGTTCCTATTGCAATTTAGCATACTCACCGTAAGAAATAATAGTAATATTCTATGTATAATGGACCCTTGTGGTCGGTTCCTTCCTCGGACCCTGCGCATAGCGGGAGATTTAGTATACCGGGCCTGCCCTTTTTTTTGATTTCATATAAAACACCAATATTTACAAGTATATACATTTTTGGTCATAATGGGTTAATCTTAGAAGTATAAAATTTGGGTGCACTAAATATCATATATTTATCAAATCATACTTTTTTCAGAATCCTTCTTATATTGACTAGCTAGTTTCAAGCTCGAATAAAGAAGGATTCACGGTTTGAATCCATGTAATACAAATATTATTGGAATGTGCTCACCTCATAATGTTAACTTAGTGAAATGAGAGAACTATAAATCAATTACAAAGTCTAGAGATTTTTCATAATGTCCGAGACAACTTGAATGCACTTCAACTTCACTATCACAACTTTGGAGAGTGAAGCCGTAATGAAGTTATGGATTTAGTATGAAACATAACACTTTGAATTTAAAAGGTTAATATAAAGCTAAATTTAGAAACAATAGCAGCATAAATCACTAACAAAGTCTTAGCATTTTTTAAATTGATCGTAATGTATCTCAAACCAAGAAAGCAACAATCATTGTAGTTCAAAAATCGTAAAACTTAAAATTTCATATCCACCTCTCACGACTTATTCAATTATTTTAGGATGAAACTCAATTCCTTCCATGATGAGACCACTAAATTGGTGCATGGGATGCTCAATTTCAATAAATATTTCTACAATAAGGTCATCACTACTTTCCTCGCTACTGAAATTTCCCAGCACTATTTCCTTCCATCCATCACCTCTCAATGTGGAAAATGTTGCAAGTCTCACAGTGTTGGCTTGTTCTTCAATCTCTGTTTCACTCTTATATGTTACATACATTATAGTTTAATTAGTAGATTCAAGTCCACTGGAAAAAGCTACTAATTTGATCACAAAATAACCAACATAACATGTCTTTGGTGACAATACATTTGTTCCTATTCTTCCACAAATATCCGAGCAACATGCATATCCAAGAGATGCCTCTTCTGAGAATCTGCAAAATTATTGTAATAAACATTAGTAAAGATTATTCTTTAAAAAATTAATGATATGTTGGGATTTATACCCTTCATAGGCACCATATGCGAATTTGAATTAGTTGGATTTAGGTACCGTGTGGTTGAAGAAAAAACCAATAACTTCTAAAAGATTGAGTTATCTAGAGGATATATCTATGCAATATAACTTGTAATAGCCGATTTTTCTTTTTACAATCAAATTAGTGTTGACAAGAACCTATGCACCATCTGATTTCACGTAGGAGAACAATTACTATTGTAGGGTGCAGTTGGGGAGTTAAGATCTTCCTATTAAAGGTGACTCCTTTCAAGAGCGCGACCAACTTTTCTTAAGTGGGAAGGAATATTTACCATCTTTCTTGTGTACTAACTGATCCTCATCGATTAATAAGAAAAATATAAAGGGGAATATAGGCTTAAGTGGGACCTCCCACCTAATAGACTAACTTCAAGGGTTGGCTCACCTTATTCAGTCGAATAATGGGTCGTATAACAGGTTGATTAATGCTTGCAGCTGCAACTCAAAGTAATGGTAGAGATCCAAGAGTTGTGTCTTTGATCAAGGAGAGGTGCTGGTTGACAGATTTGATTTTCTCTTTGGGGGGTCAAACCCAATGGAAGAAAATTCCATTGCCAATTCATGTTTTCTCTAACAATTGGTATCAGAGGCAAGGTTTTGTCTAAGCATACTCGATGGTTGCAGCATAGTCTGAACTTCAAAAATAAAAAATAATTACTTTGGTTTTCTGCATTTCCAAATACTTTGTAGTAGAAGAGGAATAATATTTGATGATGAGCTCCATGAAGTTTGAAAGTGATAGATTTAGCGGGTACAACAACTTCAATATCTAGAAGTTTTAGATGATGGTGTTACTGCGGAGGGAAGGTTAAATCCATGCTATTAATGAAAACCACCGTGATGACACATCGGAGTTTGACAAGGAGAAGATTGAAAGATATGGATTAAGTGTAATGCAATTGTCCCTTGCACCTAACATGCTTTATTAAGTGAGCACAAGTACCAAGGAGATGACCAAACAATTGTGGGTAAAGCTGGAAGGGATTTAACAGGACTGATTTTTGATAACCTTTGACTCTGAGAGTGAGAGTTGCTATTAATCTTAGGCTTTGTCATCAGAGAACAAAGTGGATTTCTCCTACAAGTTACTCTGCTCCTTATCACGTTTTGGTGAATGTCTTGTGGTAGTAATTGCGAATAAGCAAGTAGGGGGAAACAACTAAATATGGTCATATACCCATATATTAATAGGTTCTTGCTTGTTACAATTATGTCTTCATACATTTAAGATGGAGTCTAGAACTTTGTTACAAGAACATCTAGATGCATTTAATAAACTTGTGATAAACTTATAAACTATCATAATAAAAAAAGGAAGATGAGATGCCTGCATGTGCTTTCCTATTTTTGTTGACTTCAAAATATCATGATATTGAGAATTTAATGATGTATAGAAAGGAGACTATCACTTTTGAGAAAGTTCTTTAAGCACTTAACCCTTATGATGTGTGGAGGCATTTTAAAAGAGATAAAGATGATGAAGCTAGTGGGATTTCTGTGGGAGGCTGTACTAGCCAACAAGAAAAGTACCAAATCAAAGCACACATAAAAGTATCACGTGAACAAGAAGAATGAGGAGTGTTGGGGCTATCATAAGAAGAGGCACTTTGAACGAGATTTCCATATGTCAAAGTCCAAAATAAAGGCGAGTGCATCCATTGTTGAGCAGGTACATGATTCTGATGATGAATTTGTACTAACTACATCATGCAATACTGGAATCTATGACAAGAAATAGGTGTTAGACTTTCCTTGTACTTTGCATTTGACATTATGAAGAGATTGGTTCTGCAACTATGAGATAAGTGGAGGAACCATAGTAATGGGCAATAAGGCAACTTGTAAAGTAGTTGATATTGGTTTAGTTTGGGTTTGCTTCCATGATGGAATTGTGAGGATTATCACATAAGTCTATCAAATTCTTGATCTAAAGGAAAATTTGATCTCCCTAGGTACTCTGGACAAATAAGGATATAAGTACATGAGTGAAGAAGGAACCCTGAAAGTGATAAATGGGTCTTTAGTCATGCTGAAGGCCAAGATGGAGGGTGGCCTCTAGATACTAGCACCGAAGCACAATTGGCTCTAGTAATAGGTCTAAAGTTCAATTATTTGATGATGACAAGGCAAGATTCTGACACAAAAGACTAGGTCATATGAGCGCACGAGGACTAGATATTTTGAGCAAACACAACCTTTTGAATGGTGCTAAGATCAGCACTCTTGAAATTTGTGTGCTCTAGATCCAAGGGAAGCAATAGAAGGCCAGCTTCATAGCTAGAAGCATAAGAAAAGAGGGGTGGCAGACTACATCCATTTAGATTTGTGGGGTCCTTCTAAGTTTCCATCAAAGGAAGGAAAGAGGTATCTTCTCACATTCATTGATGATTTTCCATGAAAGGTTTGGATGTGGTTCTTCAAGGCAAAAAGTGATGATTTAGAAGCATCTAAAGAATGGAAAATTTTATTTGAGAATAAAATGGAGAGAAAATCAAGTATCTTCGCACAAACAACGTCTTGGAGTTTTGCAGTGAAGAGTTCAATAATTTTTGGTGGCATCAACTTTGCTTTTCCAGGACTTAGGAATTACCCCTTGGACTATACTGACCTGTTTGCTTGTTCTGATGGGTTCTCTCAAGCACATGAGCTCGTTAGTTATTAAGATGAACCTAGTATTTGTCGCAACCCAAGCCTAGGTCCTGGATGTGACTCGGCCAATGGGGAACCCAAAGGGACCCCAATCAAGCCTCTTTACTTGTCATAACACATCTTTGGTTGTGGAAGCATACAAAAGACATATATATTAAATAAGGACAGTATGGCTAAGGGAAAAGCTTTCCAAAGCAACAACATTACCAAAACAAGGAGTCACAACTCGTATCATAAATACACACTTGTCCAACATACACCTCTAAGTACATAGATAGAGCGGGGCCAAGACAAAGCTACTAGGCTCACCCTCATAGTCAATACAACATAAGATAGTGTCTTAATACATAGATAATAGCAATAAAGACTAAAGTCCCCAAAATGGAGGACTCACCTACAAGCTTGGTATAACACCGCCTAGCCACGTGGAGGAGGGGGATCAACTCGGGCCCCGATTCCTACATAATGACATCATGTAGGCAAGAGTATGCATTAGTACGTTTGAATGTATTAAGTATGTGGGATGCAATGCAACAAGGAATGGGCATCATAATCAAAATTTGTAACAATAGACAATAGGCGTAATATAGTAGTATGGCATGTATGATCGATGCTAAAGTAAAACATGCTTGAGTAAATCATGCTCATATAAGATATCATATATGAAGAAGAGACCAATCTAGCTTTCCAACCTTGGTTGGTTAATGATGGTCACACTCTTATCATCCTATGTGGCGAGGTATAAACCCCTCACAAGGTTGATAATAGTGACACCCCAATCATCCTACGTGGTGAAGTATAAACCCCTCACATGGTTGATGAGTACAAACCCTTAACTCGATTGAGTATGGTCTAATGCAACACTTTATATAAAAATAATCATATACATAATATCATTTAATCATTACAACATCATTCATATCATATCTCATACTTTGGACCTTCAATTTCTCAAGAAATCATAACCACACATTTTATCCAACACACGGTTGGTGTACAATGGGGGTAAAAGAGCATGCAATTTAGAGATAAAATCATGCTGGAATATCTATTTTAATATCATAAATCAACACGTTGCAACTCTCCCAAGACATACACGTCAAAACCTCTCATCAAAACTAACAATAGATCCAAGATATATAGCTCACAACATAGCAAAATAGTCACAACTTTACATAGCTTTAACGTAGTTCATAGACGTGTTCATACTAGTAAACCCATTTATAAACTCCACTTTAAATCATGAAATACTAATTAAAATGGGGTTTAGGCACCATGGGTTGAAGGACCCAATGGTTCAACACCATATACCTTAGGTCTAGAGATGCTTGGGATTGAGATTGGGAAGAATGGAGGCTTGGAAATGATCTTGGAATCCAGTCTTGTTCTTGGATTTCCTTGAAATTGAATGGGGGCTTGATGAAGGCTCTTGAGAGGATTTGGGAGTGTGATTGAGATAAGAGTAGTGAATTGGGTCCGTAAGATTAGAGTTTAGGTCCTCTAGGAAGGTTAAGATAGCCTAAAAATTCAAAAAGGGTCATTAAGATAATTAGCATTTATGAAAATGCCATTTGTGAACGGACAGAAAAATTGGCAAAGTGTCGTCTTACTGAAGATTTTACTAGCCATGTGGCACTCCACTGGTTGTGTGGAGTGGCTGTGATCAAGACTTAGATAGAAAAGAAATGGAATTGGAACACTTGAGAAAACGTTGGCATCGACGTCACTTTAACGGCCACTTTCACGAACTGCATAGTTACACGGACTGTGTACTGGTCCGTCCCACCTCACTTAGACAAGAAAATGTTGTTGGACAACACACACCCGGGTGATATAGCCTGTACACCTTCACAAGAGCCATATAAGGTAGTCATGGCCCATGACTTAGCTTCCAATGCCACCCACGTCTAGCAAAGCCTCCTAAAACACCTCCACGCCCCTCCTCACGACCAGTGGTGAGTCGCACGACCCCTGACACTGGTCGTGGACCAAGGCATAGCCTCACCATGCCATTTTCCAGCCCCAAACATTTCCCATGACCCATTCAAGGCCACACTGCCCGTATGGGTGCCCGTGGGGCTTCACTGCAATGGAGTGTCTCACGAAAACTGTCATAACTCCTTCATCAGACATCGGAATGAGGTGAAACCAAGTGGTTGTGAAGATAACACAAAGGTCTTTTATTTGACATGTTGTGGGCGATCCAGTTACAAATGTTCTAAGAGTTATGCTAGTTTAAATTTGACCTTTATATGAAACAACACCCAAAACTGAACTCGGAGGTAAGTCTTGAACTCGTTTATGTACTAGCAGTCTCCCATGAATCTAGTAGACCCCCAACCTAACCAAATAAGGCCTGAAACATGGATATACAAGAGCATAAGGTTATGGAGTGTCACAATATCTCCCCCTTGGGAATATTCGTCCCCGAATGTAAGGAAAACTTACACAATGAAAGTAGTCGAGAAGAGTTTTAGACTAACATGGATGCAACAAATGTATCTAAACATGATTTTCCAAAATGTCAACATGAACATCAAAATTTACCATAAAACCTTGCCCATACAAACATGTATGCATGCAATGGCTTAAGGCCAAAAATTAAGACTTGAAATCACACAGGGGACTTAGGATTAGTACCTTACGCTTGAGTGGAGTGGAAAAGATAAAGATATCGTGGATTAGTACCTTACGCTTGAGTGGAGTGGAAAAGATAAAGATATCGTTCTTTAAAGTCCGCTATGGCCTCCCATATAGCGCTTTTGATTTGTTGGTTCCTCCAAAGGACCTTAACGGATGTCACCTCGCTGTTCCTCAATCTCTTCACTTGCCCATCTAAAATCCAATATGGGACCTCTTCATAAGTCAATTTATCCTCAACAACACCCACCACCTCAAGAGGCAAAATGGCACTAGGGTCATCCACACGTTTCCTCAACATAGAGATATGGAACACCAGATGAACCAAGTTCATTTCACTAGGTAAGTTAACTCATATGCTACCTTTCCAACCCTCTTCAAGACCTCATAAGGACCAACACACCTTGGACTCAATTTCCCTTCTTACCGAAATGGACCACACCTTTCATCGGAGAAACCTTCAAATAAACCTAATCACCCACTTTGAATTCAAGGTCCTTTCTTCTCACATCAGCATAAGATTTTTGATGACTTTGGGCCGTTCTTGACCTTTTCCTAATGATTCTAATCTTCTCAAGAGCATTCATAACTAGATCCGATCCCAATAAGGCCACCTCTCCAATCTCAAACCAACTGACTGGTGATCTACATCGCCACCCATAAAGAGCCTCAAAAGGAGCCATACCAATGCTAGAGTGATAGCTATTGTTGTATACGAATTCAATCAAAGGAAGATGGTCATCCCAACTACCTCTCAACTGCAATACACATGCCCTAAGCATATCTTCAAGGGTTTTAATGGTTCTTTCAGCTTGGTCATCCATTTGGGGATGAAAGTTCGTATTAAGATGAACTTTTGTACCAAGACCCCTTTGAAAAGACGTCCAAAAATGTGAAGTGAATTGTGCACCCCGATCCGATATGATGGATAAAGGAACCCCATGTAACCTCATTAACTCATGGATGTATAACCTTGCATACTCTTAGTTCCCGTATATGGTCTTAATCGGTAGAAAATGAGCGATTTCGTCATCCTATCAACCACCACCCATATGGAATCAAAACTTTTTCTAGTCATGGGTAATCCAACCACAAAATCCATATTAATACCCTCCCACTTCCAAGTAGGGATCTCTATATCTTGGGTTAGGCCACCCGACTTTTGATGTTCGAGTATGACTTGTTGACAACTATAGCAACTGAAAATGAATTTGAAAATGTCCCACTTCATGCCTCCCCACCAATACACATCCCTCAAGTCTCTATACATTTTGGTGGAACTGGTATGGATAGAATAAGAGGAATTATAGGCTTTATCGAGAATTCTATCCCTTAAACAATCAACACAAGGCACACACAACCTAACTTGGTATCTAAGGTCACCATCTCCCCCTTAGGAGAAAACCTCTATCTTGGCCTATTTCACCAAATCCTTCTAATCAAGCAAGGAGGAGTCTAGATCTGGTTTTGCTAAAATGTTATCAAATAATGAAGATTTGGAACCACCAACCATAACAACAACACCACCCATATCTTCCAACCTCATCCCCAACCTAGCCAATCTATGCACCTCCCTAGCTAACTCCCTATCACTACCACCCACATGAGCTAGGCTACCCATAGACACCCGACTCAAAGCATCCGGCATAATATTTGCCTTACCAGGGTGGTAATGCGCACTCATGTCATAGTCCTTAAGAAGTTCTAGCCACCTTCTTTGCCTCAAGTTGAGATCTTTTTCAGTGAAGACATATTGGAGACTCTAATGATCGGTGAAGATATCAACATGCACCCCATACAAATAATGATACCAAATATTTAATGCAAATACTATGGCGGCCAATTCAAGATCATGGGTAGGGTAGTTCTTATCATGCAGTTTGAGTTTCCTAGAAGCATAGGCTATGACCTTACCATTTTGCATGAGCATACAACCCAAACCAACCCTAGATGCATCACAATACACGACAAAACCCTCAAGCCCATTTGGTAGTGATAATATAGGAGCAGACACAAGCCTATGTTTCAATGTTTGGAAGCTTTTCTCATATTTATCGGTCCACACAAACTTAACCTTCTTTTGAGTCAATTTTGTCATAGGGGATGAAATGGAGGAGAACTTATTCACGAACCTTCTATAGTAACCCGCAAGGCCCAAGAAGCTCGTAATATCCGACAGGGTCAATGGTCTAGGCCAATTCCTAATCACGTCGGTTTTCTTTGGATCCGCTTTTATACCATCCCCCAAAACTACATGACCCAAGAATGCAACCTCCTTTAACAAAAATTCACATTTTCGTATTTAGCATACAATTTCTCTTCCCGCAATCTTTGCAACACAAGCCTCAAATGCCCCATATGCCCCTCCTTACTATGTGAATAGATCAAAGAATCATCAACGAAGACCAAAACAGAGGAATCAAGGTAGGTTTTGAAGACCCTGTTCATTAAGTCCATTAAGATCGTCGGTGCATTAGTTAACCGAAAAGACATCTGCACGAATTTATAATGCCCAGATCTAGTCTAGAAGGCCGTCTAGGGAATATCACCTTCACTTGATGATTCCCGGACCGAAGATCAATCTTAGAGAAAAGGCTAGCCCCTTGCAATTGCCAACAAGTCATCAATCTTTGGAAGAGGATACCTAATCTTTATAATGACCCTATTGAGTTATTGGTAGTCAATGCACATTCTAAGTGACCCATCCTTCTTCTTTACGAACAACAATGGTGCACCCCAAGGTGATTGGCCAGGCCTAATAAATTCCTTCTCCAACAAATCCTTCAATTGCTTCTTTAACACTTTCAACTCCGTCGGGGCAATGTGATAAGGGGGAATGGAGATAGGTTGAGTATCGGGAAGGAGATTTATGCATAAATCTATCTCCCTTTTGGGAGGGACACCGAGAAGGTCATTAGGAAAGACATCAAGAAACTCATTTACAATCGGAACCGACTCTATGGAATGGACTTTGGACTCCACATCTTTTACTCTCACAAGATGATACAAACACCCCTTGGAAATCAACCTATGGGCTTTAATGCATGGAATTAATCTACCCTTTTCCACCATATCATGACTTTCTGACTCAAGGATGGGTTTATTTGGGAAGTAAAACTTGATCCTACAGGTTCTACAATCTATAGATGCATAGTATGCATGCAACCAATCCATCCCCAGAATAACATCAAAATCAACCATATCTAACTCGATCACAAGGTAAGATTTTTATGCAAGACGCAAACTGGACAATTTCTACACACTTTCCTAGCAATAGTTAATGCACCTATAGGAGCAGACACCTCGCATGACTCATACAACAACTTCGACTCAACATGGAACTTGTTCACAACCAAGGGGGCAACAAAGGGAAGTGTGGTACACAGATCAATCAAAATGTATACATTAAGATCAAAGATTTTAAACATACCGGTAACAACATCGGGAAACTCATCAACCCCTTGCCTCCATATAGAGCTTAAAACTAGTTGTGCCTTGGGGCACCACCTTGCGGGCCATCTCTACCTTATGGAACCACATTTGCACCCCGGCCCTTACCACGACTTCTTGGACAATCTACCTTCTTGTGACCAAGCTCCCTATATTTAAAGCATGCATGAGAACCCTTCAAACATAGGCAGCCATGCTTCCTTCCATATTTAGGACATACCTTTGTAGGAGCCACTCCACCCACACCTTCGGGCCTAGGGAATTCATTGGCAAATCCCTTATTAATAGTATGGGAAGGCCCTTGTCCTTGGTGAAATTCAGTACCCCTTTGGAACTTACCCTCAAACCAGGCCCTCTTGGCCTCATGGCCCCTCCTCTTTCTCAACTTATTTTCTTGCATTTGCTTGGCATAGGTCATCAACCGAGACAAATCCATAATACTAATAAGCAAGACGGACCGGCATTATTCACTTACCAAGTGAGAAACCCCCATAACAAACTTATTCATCCTTGACCTAGGATCGGCGACCAAGTGAGGAGAATACTTTGAAAGTTGATTAAATTTTAGGGTATAATGCATCACACTCATACCATATTGTTTCAAGTTCATAAACTCAACCAATATTGCTTTCCTAAGCTCAAGAGGGAAGAATCGATTAAGGAAAGCTAATTGGAATTCCTCCTAAAGAACCATGTAGCCATTACCCTTCTTACCTTCCCATTGATCAAACCAAATTTGAGCCACCCCTTTGAGTTGGTACACCTCCAACTCTGCCTTCTCATTTGGTCCAACACCCATGATAGACAAGATTTTGTAGATTTCATCGATAAATTCTTGTGGATGTTCATCCACCTTTGACCCATGGAAACCTAGAGGATTCATCCTCATGAAGTCCCTTACCCTAGCTCTTGGGGTAGTAGCATGAGGGGCTTGGTCCCCTTTTTGGACTTGGTTGGCCACCACTTGGGTAAGCATAGTAAGGATATCCCGTAGCTAACCATTAGTAGGTCGCTCCTCGGCAGTTTGGGCCCTTCTTCCTCTAGTATTTGGCATGATCTAGCATAGCAAAGAACAATCTTTAGGGGGGGAAATATTTACCACAACTCTATAGCATGACTTATGACATGAAGAAGGGAAACATTTCGTACAATGCCTTATAACCTCCTATTTATAGTCGTGGCGCGCTTCACAACCATGGACAAGACTCTAATCGACGCGGTGTATTGGACTCCGAGGATCTATCAACCTGGTACTCTGATACCATCTTTGTCACGACCCAAGCCTAAGGCCTGGACGTGACACGGCAAATGGGAAACCCAAAAGGACCCCAATCAAGCCTCTTTACTTGTCATAACACATCCTTGGTCGCAAAAGCATACAAAAGACATATAAATTAAATATAGACAATGAGGCTTAAGGAAAAGCTTGCCAAAGAAACAACATTACAAAAACTAGGAGTCACAGCTCATACCATAAATACACACTTGCCCAACATACACCTTTAAGTACATAGAAGCAAGGCCAAGATAGAGCTACCGGGCTCACCCTCATAGTCAATAGAACATAAGGTAGTGTCTTAATACATAGATAATAGCAACATAGACTAAAGTCTCCAAAATAGAGGAATCACCAACGAGCTTGGAATATCATCGCCTAGCCACATAGAGGAGAGGGATCAACTCGGGCATCGATTCCTGCATGGTGATATCATGTAGGAAAGAATATGCGTAAGTAAGTTTAAATGTACTAAGATGTGGGATGTAATGCAACAAGGAATAGGCATCATAATCAAAATGTGTAACAACAGACAATAGGCATAATATAGTAATATGGCACGTAAATCGATGCTAAAGTAAAACATGCTTGAGTAAATCATACTCATATAAAATATCATATGTGAAGAAGTGACCAATCTAGCTTTCCAACCTTGGTTGGTTGATGATGGTCACACCTCAATCATCGTAAGTGGAGAGGTATAAACTTCTCACATGGTTGATGTTAGTCAAACACCAATCATAATAGGTGGTAAAGTATAAACCCCTCACATGGTTGATGAATACAAAACCCCAACTCGGTTGATGATGGTCACACCCCAATCATCCTAGGTGGTGAAGTATAAATCCTCACATGGTTGATGAGTACAAACCCCCAACTCGGCTGAGTATGGTCTAATGCAACACTTTATATAGAAATATTCATATACATTAGTTCATTTAAACATTACAACATCATTTATATCATATCTCATGCTTTGGGCCTTTAATTTCTCAAGAAACCATAAGCGGACATTTTATCACACTTGGTGGGTGTACAATGGTGGTAAAAGAGCATGCAATTTAGAGATGAAATCATGGAAGAAAATCTATCGTAAAACCATCCATCAACACCTTGTAGTACCCCCAAGACATTCACACCAAAACCTCACATCAAAACATACAATAGATCCAAGATATATAGCTCACAACATAGCAAAATAGTCACAACTTTACATAGCTTTAACGTAGTTGATAGACTTGTTCATACTAGTAAATGCATTTGTAAGTTCCACTGTGAATCATGCAATACTAATTAAAAGGGTGTTTAGGCACCATGGGTGGAAGGACCCAATGGTTCAACACCACATACCTTAGGTCTAGAGATGCTTGGGATTGAGATTGGGAAGAATGGAGGCTTAGAAATGATCTTGGAATCCAATCTTGTTCTTAGGTTTCCTTGAAATTGAATTGGGGCTAGATTGAGGCTCTTGATAGGATTTGGGAGTGTGATTGAGATGAGAGTAGTGAAATTGGGTCCTTAAGATTTGATTTTAGGTCTTCAAGGAAGGTTAAGATAGACTAAAAAGTAAAAAAAAGGGTCATTAGGATAATTAGCATTTACGAAAATGCCATTAGTGAACGGATGGAAAAATTGGCAAAG